>PVJI01002299.1:0-148964 GCA_004026765.1 Micronycteris hirsuta | reverse complement strand
TATTGAACTTGAGGAATGAATGCATGAGATTTTAGTGGTAACATGGTACAGGGGTATTTTGCATGAAAGAAAGAAATATATTTGTGAATAAAAATGCAAGAGAAAAATAAAAAATTTTGTGGTATGGAAATGGTCTATATCTTGATTGAAGTGGCAATTATACAGGTGTATTTATTTGTCAAAACTCATCAACTTGTGCTCTTAAAATTAATATATTTAACATGTTACTTCTTAATAACATTATTTATAGATAAATAAAATAAAATGCAAAAGAATAAAGGATTGTTAACCAGAAGAAAAAGTAGAAGATATCTAGACAGAGCTACACAAAGGAAGAAGAATAGAAACTAAAAAGGAAGGCAGAAGAATTATGTGGGACAGGGTCTGAAGATTTAATATATGTGTTATGGACTGAATTGTGTATTTGGAGATAGGTTTTCTTTTAAAACAGGTAATTAAGTTAAAATAAAGACATTAAGTTTGGCTCTAATCCAACCTGACAGATGCCCTAATAAAAAGAGGCCTTTGATCGTACAGAAAGAGACAGGAAAGATGTATGGACACAGTGAACAGGCCATGTGAGGGAACAGTAAAAAGGCAGCCACTTGCAGGCCAAGGAGAGAAGCCCCAGGAGGAAGTGAATCGGTTTTGATCTCAGACTTCCAGTGTCCTTAAGTGAGAGGAAATGAAGTTCTGTTGTTTGAGCTATTCAGTCTGTGGCATTTGGTTATGGAAGTCCTAGCACACTGATGCAATGGGTGATTTAGAAACTTGAGAGAAAAGGAAAAAGAAAAATGACTACAGACATAAAATTGACAAGCATCTGGAAAAACTGTTGTGCTATGTTAAAACTTCTTTGGTTTAAAGAAAATATAAATTATCAATATTAGAACCAAAATAAAGTGCATCAGTACAGATACTATAACAAATGTATTTTTTTCAAAAAGGATATCAAGAAACTACTAATTTTTATAATTTTGACAATTTGGACCAAATGTATAAAATTCAGGAAAACTTAAATATAACAAATTTGATCTAAAATAACTGTTTTAATCTCTTAAAAATAAATCAATTTAGACAAATATTCTCTCAGAAAAAATATTTAGGATGGTTTTACCCATGATTCTTTTAAATGTTTAAAGAAGGCATATAAAGATCACTAAAAAGTCTTGCAGGGATTTAAATTAAGTGAATATTCCCAAATAATTTTATGAAGCCAGCATAATCTTGATATTTAACAGAACAAAGATATAACAAAAAATGCTGTAGAATATAGATACAACTATCCTATGTAAAACATTATCAAATCAATTTGAATGATAAACAAAAAATTTATTAAACCAAGACTAATTTGGGCTTATTCTAAAAATTAAATGTCATGAAAGATAAAGAATTCAAACAATATAACTCAACAGACTAATGCAAGAGAGGAAAATATACATAATCAAATTGATAGATTAAAAATAGAATTTAAAATTTCAAATATATTTATGGTAAAAATTTTACAAATTAGTAATATAAGGAAATTTCATTAATTTGACAAAGAGTAACAACAGAAAACGTGAAGCTTTATTTTTAATAGTTAAATAATAAACAGTATGATTAAAAATTAGACAAAAAACTTCTTTTACATTGAACTAGAGACCATACTGAGGGATCTTTTGACGAGGAAAGAAAAAAAAGCTAAACAAAAGAAGAAAGACATTGTAATTATTGTTAAAAAGAGGAAAAGCTCCCTAATTTTCTGAGGAGATGTTGAAGATAGATAGCAAGTACAAAAGTATCTGCACAATAATAAAACTAAAATTTAATTTAGCAAGTTTGGTCAATCAATTGTTAATTTATTTTCATATGTATATATAAAAATTGAAATAAAATCAATTTTTTAACACTTTTTTTTTAAGATTTTATTTTTATTTATTTTTAGAGAGAGGGGAAGGGAGGGAGACAGGGAGAGAAACAGCAATGTATGGTTGCCTCTCACATGGCCCTCACGGGAACCTAGCCCGCAACCCAGGCATGTGCCCTGATGGGGAATCGAACCAGGACCCTCTGGTTCCCAGCCCGCGCTTAATCCACTGAGCTACACCAGCCAGGGCGAAATAAAATTAATTTTGCAATAATATAGAAACATTGTAGTCTTCTGAATAAGTTTAGCAAAAATGTGTAAGATATTTATACAATAAAACTAGAAAATATAATAGAGAAGAACTAAATAACTGAAAGACATTACCAAATTTATAATTGCAAGAGTGAGTAATACGATGACATTAACTCTCTCCAAATTGATCTTCATATCCAATAAAATTCTAATCTAGATCCCAGCATATTTTTTTCCTGGAAATTAACATGCTAAATTAAAGTGTACACAGCAACATGAAAGGGAAAAATATTGTTAAGTCAATTTTGAAAAGGACAGCAAAATTTGAATAGTTATAAAATACTAAAACCTACCATAAAAATATTACACTATAAATGTATCATATTGTAGAAAAAGCAATTAATTTCTTGGTATAGGTCTAAAAGAGTAATCTTATTAACATGAAATATCATATATCAAATTATTAATGCCAGCACTATTAATAAGTGGTAAAAATATAAATTATTTAATGTTAACAATAGAAAGAAAAACACATTTTTTTGTATTCCCAAAATGGAATGCTGTGTAGCAATGCAAAGGAATAAATTACAACTACATAATACAGATGAATCTCATAAACAGTGCTAGCAAAAAACAAATAAAATAAAAGACAGAAAAGAATACTTGATGATTCTACTTTGGAATATTTCTCAGCCCATAATGGTGTTGGAAATTAGGATAGCGATAACCCTAAGGAGATTGTGGGCGGTGTGGTAATGTTCAGAAGAGGAAACAACAGGTGATTTGGGTAGCCCACGTTATTGTTCTTAATTTCCATGGTGGCTACATAGCTCCTTTCTCTGTGAAATCTTGCCAATTTGTACATTTATGAGATATGCACTTTTTAGTATATGAGGACAAATATAAAATAGTGAGTTTATAAACAAATCCAGGCAGAGATTTGTTGAGTGATGTTAATAGAAGTTATTATATCATCACAGAAAAGGTCCAAAACTATTTGCTTCTGAGATACCTAGAACTGCAGTTTAAATGAGACATCACCCAATGATTTATTTATTGGTACATAGGAGTTGATTTCTTTTTATTTTAGTATTCTACAAGGATATTTTCAACTAATATTCACCATATGTATTCTGTTTAGAGAATAATTCATGTCATATCCAAATAAACCTAAAGAATACAGTAATTAATCATTTAAGATAAAAATTGTGCAAATACAGAAAAAGATAACATAATTATTTTAATGTCTTTTCATGAGAAAAGTATATTACCAAATTCACAAGTAGTTGCATAATTTTATTACATAGGTGAATATATGCCAAAATCTTCATTAATAATCTATGAGATCATTGTAAATTGATATTCAGTAAGCTTTTACATAATGTGATTATTGAAGGATTTTAATTGCTTGGGTTAGAGGAGGATGGGTAGGTTATACATAGTTCTTAAAAACAGCATAGATATGTATGAGGATGCTCACTGACTTCTGTCAACTCTGTGAAGCTGTAATGTGATGCTTTGTTTTGGAAAATTCTGGTCACAAATTATCCCCAATAAACCAATGTAGATAAGCAAAAGTATTAACTGTTAAGTAGCAAAACAAATTATGTTCATCACTTGCGTACTTTTCTGAACGTCATTCTTCATTTCCTAAAAAATTACATTTTAGCATTTTAACTATATCACCACATAGTTGCTACTGAGTTAACAATTATTTTATTTTTAGGTATTAGATATTTGTGAATATATATAGATATATATTTATATTAGTGTGTGTGTCACAATAAAAAATTGTTGATGATAAATGAGTAATAGAGGATAGGATAGCTACTAATGATTTGTGGTGTTTTAGTGAGAAATATCTAGTCTGAAATCTTTCCCTTTTTAAGTTTTTTAAATATACATTATTGTTTATGCTATTACAGTTGTCCCATTTTTTTCTCCCCTTCATTCCCCTCCACCTTGTACCCCTTCTCCCACCAGCACATCCCTACCTTAGTTCACGTCCATGGGTCATTCATATAAGTTCTTTGGTTTCTCCATTTCCCATACTGTTTTTAACCTTCCTGTCTATTTTGTACCTACCATTTATGCTTCTTATTCCCTGTACCTTTTCCCCTATTTCCTCCTCCCCTTCCCCACTGATAACCTTTCATGTGATTTCCATTTCTGTGAATCTGTTCCTACTCTAGTTGTTTACTTAGTTTGTTTTTGGTTTTGTATTTTTTTAAGTTTGGTTGTTGATAGTTGTGAGTTTGTTGTCATTTTACTGTTCATAGTTATGATCATCTTTTTCTTTTTTATTTTAAATGTATTTATTGATTATGCTATTACAATTGTCCCATTTTTCGCCCCTTTATTCTCCCACGCTCTTCACTACCCCTTCCACCTGCACTCCCTGCCACCTAAGTTCATGTCCATGGTCGTACAATAAATTCTTTGGCTTCTCCATTTCCTATACTATTCTTAACCTCCCCCTGTCTATCTTGTACCTACCATTTATGCTTCCTATTCCCTGAATGTTTTACCTCATTCTTCTCCCTCCCCCTCCCCGCTGATAACCTTCCATGTGATCTCCATTTCTGTGATTCTGTTCCTGTTCTAGTTGTTCACTTTGTTTTTATTTTGTTTTGTTTTTTTTAGGTTCATTTGTTGATAGTTGTGAATTTGTTGTTATTTTACTGTTTGTATTTTTTATCTTCTTTTTATTAGATAAGTCCCTTTAACATTTCACATAATAAGGGCTTGGGGATGATGAACTCCTTTAACTTGACCTTATCTGGGAAGCACTTTATCTGCCCTTCCTTCTAGGTGATCTTTGCTAGATAGAGTAATCTTGGATGTAGATCCTTGCCTTTCATGACTGTGAATACTTCTTTCAAGCCCCTTCTTGACTGTAAGTTTTGTTTTGAAAAATCAGCTGATAGTCCTATGAGAACTCCTTTTCTCTTGCTGCTTTTATGATTCTCTCCTTATCTTTAATCATGAGTAATGTAATTATGATGTGCTTTGGTGTGTGCTTCCTTGGGTCCAACTTCTTTGGGACTCTCTGAGATTCCTGGATTTTCTGAAAGTTTATTTCCTTTGCTAGATTGGGGAAGTTCTCCATTATTTGATTAAATAAGTTTTCAATTTCTTGCTCTTTCTCCTCTTCTTCTGGCACCCCTATGATTTGGATGTTGGAACATTTAAAGTTGTCCCAGAGGTTCCTAAGCCTCTCCTCATTTTTTTGAATTCTTGTTTCTTCATTCTGTTTTGGTTGAATATTTATTTCTTTATTCTGGTCCAAACTGTTGATTTGAGTCACGGTTTCTTTCCCATCACTATTGGTTCCCTGTACATTTTCTTTATTTCATTTTGCATGGCCTTCACTTTTTCCTCTATTTTACGACCATACTCAACCATTTCTGGGAGCATCCTGATTATCAGTGTTTTGAATTGTGCATCTGATAGGTTGGCTAACTCTTCATTGTTTAGTTGCATTTTTTTTCTGGAGCTTTGATCTGTTCTTTCATTTGGGCCATATTTTTTCACCTCCGTGAACCTGTTAGTAGTGAGGGGTGGAGCCTTAGGCATTCTAAAGGGCAGGGCAACCTGCATGGCTGCCTTGTGGTGCTATCTGTGGGGAAGGGGTCTGAGAGGGAACAATGCTGCTTGCTTATCTCTCATCCACCTTTAGGTCACTTCCCCCTGCTACCCACAAGCAAATTGGGCTCTTTTGGTGCTGATTCCTGGGTGGATGGGTTTGTGTACCTTCTAGGACCCTGTGGGTCTCTCCAATTAACTCGCCTTGTGAGGCCAGGTGTTTCTCCTACTGCTACAAATCCCATTTTTTTCAGTCAGATGTTTTGAGGCTTTATTTCCATGAACTGGAACCCTTGTTTGTGAGGTCTGTTTCGCTCCCCAGTTGTTCCTCCCAGTTTATCTGCATACAAATGTGGGACAGACTGGCCCTCCAGCTGCAACTTTACTCAATCTCTCAGCCACCACCTTGCCCAGTCCTTCAGGCACTGCCTTGCCATGAGTCCTCGCCACCTCGGCTGCCTGTCTCTGCCCCTTCTACTGGTCTGTTTGAATGTTTCTTCTTTAACCTCTTGGATATAGAAATTTCATACAGGTCAATTTTCTGGCAGTTTTGACTATTTTTTTGTTTTTAATTAATTAATTTATTTATTTATATAATTTATTTATTTTTAAGATTTTATTTATTCATTTTTAGACATAAGGGAAGGGAGGGAGAAAGAGAGGGAGAGAACCAGCAATGTGTAGTTGCCTCTCATATGGCCCCCACTGGGGACCTGGCCCACAACCCAGGCATGTGCCCTGACTGGGAATCTAACCAGCGACCCTTTGGTTCGCAGCCCGTGCTCAATCCACAGCCAGGTGTTTTTAAATTTTTTGTTGTCCTTTTGGTTGTGTGAGGTGGCAAAGTATATCTACCCTTGCCTCCATCTTGGCTGAAAGTCCCTGAGATCTTTTCTATCAGACACTAAATAGATAAAAGGATGTTGGAAATAAAAGAATTAGGAATACTGTTTTGGTTTATCTCTTACTATGCAATAAGCCATCCCAGTTTTCAATGGCTTAAAAAACCATTTTATTTGTTTATTACACTTATATTAATTTGTTCTATGGAAATAAATTTTTTCTGCTTTACTTTGTGGTAACAAGACTGGCTCAATAGGAGCTGGAAGACACCCTCCCAAAATAAGTTCTTTTATATGATTGGCAGGTTGGTTCAGGTTGATGGCTGACACTCCATTTGAGGCTTAGTCTGGACTTTAATATTTTTGCATAAGGCCTATCAATGTGGGTACATAAGCGTTTCACAGCATGGGGTTCCCGGGGTGATTATACCTATCACCTGTTGGTTGGCTTACCCCAGCAAGTAAAAGCAGAAGCTACCAGACCTTTTTTCTCAAGGCTGCATTTCTTAAAGCTTAGATTAGAAACTGGTACCAAGTTGCTTGTTGCTGTTCACTGTTACTTGAACAAGTTACAGGATCGGTCAATATTCAAGGGCATGGTTGACACCACTGTGTGAAAACCAGAAACTTGTCCCCTTTGGGATCAATAAACAAGAGATTCATGTTTTACTTAACTTCTTCCATTATTCCTAAAGTACCATCTCATTATAGTATCAGCTCGTGGATGAAGCCTATGATCTCATCATCTAAATCAGGTCTAGGTATAGAATGAAGCTCCTCAAGTACAGATTCTCTTGCCCTAATGACCAGTAAACTTACGAGAAAAATAAATGCCTTCTAGAAAATCAAAACGTAGTACTGACCCAGTTGACAAGGACAACAAAAATATGGGTTGGGACAAAATTAGGTTTACAGTTGTAAATATGCAAAACAGATTTCATTTTCTATTTTATGTATTATTGTATTGTTTTCCATATGAACAACAGTAAATCTTCTTTTGCCCCATCTGTATGTATTTCCACTCAAAATGGCAGACAGTAGGAGATATATAGTAGTTAGTGGTCCATAAGGATTCTGAAAACCGGCCAGTTACAAGTTTGTTGATTTGGGTCCAGTTCTATCACCAGGGAATTGTTCTTTACAGTTCCCAGTTCTAATCATGAGTGATCCTTCTTTTTTTTTTTTTTTTTTTTGAAAGAAATGACCTATGTTTCCAGGTGAATAACTTTCTTAACCTGTTTTTTTTTTTTTACATACAGAAGTGTTGGAGAAAATGTGATGCTAGTTTTGGCAATGCAATTAAAAATATAGCATCAAAAGTATGATTCATGAAGGACCAGTAAGTTGGACTTTATTAAAATCAAAATGTTATGTTCCTTGAACGACACTGTTAATAGAATAAAAAGAAAAGATATAGAATGGAAGAAAATGTTTGAAAAACATGTATTTGAAAAAAGACTTTCATCCAATATATAAAAATATCATTTAAAGTTCAACAATAAAACTAATAATCCACATAAAATGGGTGAGGAATTTTAATAGACTCCTCATGAAACAAGATATACAGCCAGTAAATAATGATAATGATGTGAAAAGATGCTAAAATATTCATTATTAGAGAATTATGAGTTAAAACAATAGTGAGATACCATTGCACACATAATAGAATGACTAAAAAGTTGTTAAAAAAGCCAATTTCTGGCAAGAATATGCAACAACCTGTTTGGTCACTATAATAAAGAGATATTATGAACAACTTTATGCAAATAATGTTAAATCATAAACAAACGGACCAACTCCTTAAAGATAATTGTCTATCTGATAGAAGACAAAATGGCATTTGAAACAAGACCTCATACTATATGTAAACATCAACTTGAAATAGAAAATTAGTTTAAATGTGCAACCTAAAATAACGAAAGTTCTAGAAGAAACAGGAAAAAAATTCGTATAACCTTGGGGAAGGCAAAAATTTCTTAGTGCAACTTAAACACAGAACACAAGTCCTGGATGCCCCACATGTATCATCAAGAAATTCAAAATAATGTATATGTAACATTTTTCCCACTCTTTTAAAATATATTTTATTGATTATGCTATTACAGTTGTCCCATTCCCCCCCTTTCTTCCCCTCCATCTCCCCATTCCCCGCCCTTTAGTTTTTGTCCATAGGTCATACACACAAGTTCTTTGTCTTCTACCTCTCATACACTATTCTTAACGTTCCCCTGTCTGTTTTCTACCTACCATTTATGCTACTTATTCTCTGCACCTTTTCCCCCCTCTCTCCCCCTACCACTCCCCTGTTGGTATCCCTCCATGCCTTATATAAATCCCTTTAACATTTAATATAATAAAGGCTGGGTGATGATGAGCTCCTTGACCTTGACCTTATCTGAGAAGCACTTTATCTGCCCTTCCATTCTAAATGATAGCTTTACTGGATAGAGTATTCTTGGATGTAGGTCCTTGCCTTTCATGACTTGGAATACTTCTTTCCAGCCCTTCTTGCCTGCAAAGTCTCTTTTGAGAAATCAGCTGACAGTCTTATGGGAATTCCTTTGTAGGTAACTGTCTCCTTTTCTCTTGCTGTTTCTAAGATTCTCTCCTTATTTTTAATCTTGGGTAATGTAATTATGATGTGTCTTCTTGTGTTCCTCATTGGGTGCAACTTCTTTGGGACTCTCTGAGCTTCCTGGACTTCCTGAAAATCTATTTCCTTCACCAGCTTGGGGAAGTTCTCCTTCATTATTTGTTCAAATAAGTTTTCAATCCCTTGGTCTTCCTCTTCTCCTTATGGCACCCCTATGACTCGGATGTTGGGACCTTTAAAGATGTCCTGGAGGTTCCTAAGCCTCTCCTCAGTTTTTTGAATTCTTGTTTCTTCATTCTTTTCTGTTTTTTTTCTTTCTGCTGGTCCACTCCGTTGATTTGAGTCCCAGTTTCCTTCTCATCCCTATTGGTTCCCTGCAGATTTTCCCTCATTTCCTTTATATTATCCTTCATTTGTTCAAGTAATTGTGACAATCTTTCTTTGAATCCTGTGAGCATCCTGATTACCAGTGCTTTGAACTGTGGATCTGATAGGTTGGCTATCTCTTCGTCACTTAGTTGTATTTTTTTCTGGCATTTTGATATGTTCTTTCATTTGGGCCATTTTTTTCCCGGTGCACCTGTTACTTTAAGGGGCAGAGCCTTAGGTGTTCACCAGGGCAGGGTAACCCACTTCGTTGTGTTGTGATGCTTCTGTGGGGGCAGAGCCTGAGAGAACAATGGCACTTGCTCTGTTCTCCACACTTTCCCCAATACCCACCAGCAAGTTGGGCCCTTTTGCTGGCTCCGGGTTGAGTGGACAGGCCTGCACAGTTCCAAGTCCCCATGGGTCTCCCCAATGAACTCTCCTATGAGGCCGGGAGTTCGTCCCACTGCCACCTCAACCCCCACAGGTGTTTTCAATCAGTGGTTTGAGGCTTTATTTCCCTGCGTTGGTGGGCCGCGGGGTCTGTTCCGCTCCCCAGCTTTACCTCGCGGTTTATCTGGGCGAGAATAATGGACCGCCCAGTCCACCAGTCTCAGCCCCAGTTTCGCCGAGTGCGCCTGTAGCATTTCGGCCAGGCACGCCTGCCATGGGCCTCTCCAGGCAACTGGAGCGTTGCCGGTACCGCTCCACAAACTGCGTCTTGCCAAGTGCTCTCCACCCGGCTCCTCCCGGCTTACCGTTCTGGATGAACGTGTCTTCTTTAACTCCTTGGTTGTTGGACTTCCACTCAGTTCAGTTTTCTGTTGGCTCTGGCTGTTTTTTTTTTTTAAAGAGTTTACTTATTTATTCATTTTTTATTTATTTATTTTTAGAGAGAGGGGAAGGGAAGGAGAAAGAGAGGGAGAGAAACAGCAGTGTGTGGTTGCCTCTCACATGGCCCTCACTGGGGACCTGGCCCGCAACCCAGGCATGTGCTCCGACTGGGAATCGAACCGGGACCTTTTGGTTCCCAGCCCGCGCTCAATCCACTGAGCTACACCAGCTGGGCTGTTTTTGTTTTTTAAATTGTTGTTTTTCCTCTTTTGGTTGTGCGAGGAGTCACAGTGTGTCTAGCTACGCCTCCATCTTGGCCAGAAGTTCATTTTTCCCACTCTTGCTGGAAAATTTTAGGGTATCCTTTTGTGTTAGGAATGTCAGTGTCGCTAGTTGATATGGATTTTGCTGGGTTAACTGGATCCTTTCAAGCTAGAAATTGATGTTCTTCAAGTTTGAAAAACACGTTAAAATTTTTCTTTGAATAATTCATCCTCTCCATTTTTATGTCTTTATAGAATTCCCATTTGTAGGATACTTTGACTTCTCGAGTAATTCTCTTTTATTATTCTTTTCTCTAGCTTTCTTTTTACTGATTTGCTATTTTTTGAGAGCTTTTCTAAAAACTTTTTTGTTATTTTTTCATATTAATTTACAAAAGATATTTCATCTTCTCTGATAGGCCCTTTTCACATATCTAGTTTCTTACTTAATGAGTATAATATCTGTTCTTACCTTCTTTAGAAAATGTCTACTAGTTTCTTGATTTCTTAATTCTCTGTCTATAGTGTATGACTCTTCTAAGTTTTCCTTTTTCACTATTTGTTTTGGTCTGTGTCATCAGCTTGAGAGGTTTTCCTCAAGTGTTTGGTGATCCTGAATTTGTGCTCGGATTTGTGATTGTGGTAATCAAATTGGCCTGGATTCTCTGTGCACAATGCAGGGGGCACAAGAGTGCAGAGGACCACGAGCTTACTTGAGGAAGACAATGCAAGGAGAGAGTTTTTAATGACAGTGTCTTTTACTTAGTAGTTAGAGACCTCATAAAAGATTCCACAGGTTTCCTGTCTAGAGAATATGTCAGACTGCCAGGATTCTGTTAGCTGTCCTGGAAGGGTTGGGGGGCAGTGAACATGTAGCATATATCCTTTGTTTTAATTGCATTATTTTGGTATTATAAGGCTGTCTTCAAAGTTGAAGGTTGTCTCCTATGAAATTGACCCTTTGTTTTACTGCCCCTAGTTAATTGCCAGTAATTCTTCTGCTATCCATCTTTCAACATTTATTGTTAACTCCTCTCTTTTTTTATTCTTCATTTAAGCCTTTAATGTGTCTACTTATTGGTATTTGTGTTGACATTGGGAGGAAGTGGTATTTATTCCATCAATTCCAGGTACAGATTTGCATTTTCAAACCAAATATGAGGAAAATATAAACAGTAGAAGAAAGTAGGTGTGAAAAACAAGGTAGAAGAATGGAAAAGAATGCAAATTAAACAAGCTTAACAAAAATAAGTTTATTTTTTAAATTAAATTATAAATTTAAACTAACTTCTTATTCCTTCACTTGTTCCAGTTATTAGAGCTAGAAAAATAAAATTTTAAAAGACTAGACATGATAAGATAAATTCTGACAAAAGACAGAATAGTTTCTGCTATTTATAAATGTCATGAGAATTTTTTAACATGGATATATTTCTTAAAAGAAGTGATGAAATCTTCTCTAGTTACTGGAAGGATTTCAAAAGCATATGCCTGTTCTTGGGTGTGTCTAAAACAAATTCAAAATGAAAATCTGCCAGTATTACCCTGTTTTTAAAAGTGCCCAGCAAACCTTTAAAATAGTATAATTTTTAATTTTCTAAAAAAAACTTTGCCCACATGCACATTTTGAATAATATAATATATCAACAAGATATGGACTTTCTAGTACTCTATGTTGTACATGCTGGAGAAAGATTACCTTTCATGTCAATCTATAACCATTTTACAATAAGCAGACAACCAAATTTCACTGGTTTTTGGAAGGTTATGTAAATGAAAATGAATTTTAACAATTTTAGTTTATTTTTCCTCTACTAATGATATATAGTATTTTAGTTTTCATATTTTAATTGAAGTAACGAGAACCTGATACTTAATTAAATTATCTCTATTTTCCAATGCAATTAAATTCTACACTCTGTATAATAAAATTGCTTTCATTCTTCATACTACAGAATACCTTTTCCCCTTCAGACCAGTGAATTTGATCATTTTATAAAAGAAAAAGGGAGCTATGGTTGGCGTGTCTCAGTGGATTAAGCACCAGCCTGCACACTGAAAGGTCATCAGTTCGATTCCTGATCAAGGCACATGTGTGGGTTGTGGGTCAGGTCCCCAGTTGGGAGGGTGTGAGGGACAACTGATCGATGTATCTTTCACACATTGGTGTTTTTCTCCCTCTCTTTCTCCCTCTCTTCCCTTCTCTCTAAAAATAAATAAATAAATAAACAAATAAGTAAGTCTTTTCTTTTTAAAGCAAAGGAAAACCATCTTACTTAAGCCTCAATATTATTATAATTTTAAAGAACTCCACCTAACCTAATAATTGAATTCAGAAGCATCTATCTTACCATTTCCACTTGGAGGAATACATTTTTATGACCCACTAGAAGGGGGAAAAATACGATGCTAGGTAGAGAACTGTTCTAAAGAGATGTACTTGAAATGGAGAGGGTTTTTATTTTCCTTCTTTCCCGTAGCCAATAATACAAAAAACTACTCAAAAACATGTCTTTTGGTTTCTCTTTTACTAGTTCTTCTAATTTTTCAGATATCATATAGCTACTCTTTAATAAGAATTGCTCTCTCAATGCTTCTTGTTATTTCCACCAGTGAATTAGGGCTCATTTCTTTTAAAAATTTGTCTCTGAGTCAAATTAAAAAATAGGCTAAATTTGTGTAAGGGCTACAGGAAATTCTATTGCTTGGAATGGCCTAAAGACTCTGGAAACACATGTATAAGATTAATTTAATAATTGTTGAACTAAGAAGTTAGTACAATGTGAACTGAAGCATAAATTACAAGGTCACATTAGAATATAACTTGAGTAACTTTAGATTGTATAGGGCATGATTCTTACATCTAAATATTAAGTCATAGAGAAATTGAAAGGATTGGTCAGGCAAAGAAGCATAAAAGAGGATGAGTCTGGTGTTTCCAGCAATGCTTAGAGGGCAGGCAGGTTTTGTACAGTCTCTTGCAGCAATTGAAACTTTTACAGAAGACATTTGGTTGCTGTAACTCGTTGTTACTCTACTTTGAGATTACCCCACTTAATCTTTCTGTTCTGATTCTATGTGCACCAAACCATGAGTTTGAAATAGAAGAAAAAATCTAAAAACTGTTTTTGGTTTAAAAAAGGTCAGGGCAGCTGAATGTCCAAGACAACGAAAAATCGGAGTTACAGGCTTTAGGAAGAGCTGCATCCAGTTGACTCTTCTTTAAGTGGCTCCATTCTTCCAGTCTCTAACTATGCGACAGCAAGAACACTAGCTAATGTTCTGGCACTTAAACACTGAACAGAGTGAATGAGGTCAATCGTGTTACCGTTTTCCATAAGAAACTCAGGGCTCATCTGATTAGCCTAGCTTGATGACATGCTGATCCTTTACTGAACACAATGGCTGGGGCTGAGGGTAAAGTGAAACACAGGCATGCTGTAATACAGTGTGAACTCCGTGATTGTTATGAACACCCACTTATGATCACAAGGGGAGCCAGTCTGGTGGTAAGATTAATGTATAAAAGAGGGAAAATTGAAATGATTGGGGAAAAGAACTGCAGAAGTTCTGATTGAAACTGTTTCAAATTTATACTGTTAGACTTTGTGTCACAAGTCAATAACTTCATGTATTATTATAGTATTTCAGACCATTGAAATGTGAAATTCCTTTCAAACTGTCCCTGCTGAGGTACTTCCATCTCTCAATCAAAACTTTCTCATCCATTTGTTTACACTATTTTGTACTTATTTGTACATTCCAGCACATGGGAATTTCCAAGGAGGTTTTTTTTGTTTTTTTTTTGTTTGTTTGTTTTTAAATCCAGGTTCACAGAATCCTTTTAATGGGAACTACCATAATTTCATTAATAAATTCTTTATTCCCCTTCCATATAATTCAACAGAATACTTCATTATTGCTAGCTATGTATCATTATTTTTTAGCCTGCCTCTCCTATTTTTATAAGAAGATGTTCTACTTGAATCTGTTTTGTCACCTGACGTATGGTCTTTGACACCATAGTTTTTACAAATCCAGTTTGGATCAGCTACTTATATTTTTATTTGTTTATATTAATCAGCCAACTAATGACATATTTTAACTATAGCAGTCCTTTCTGTTGGTTCTGTTTTTAAAAGATTCATATAATTTTCTCCAGCCACGCATTTCAAAATACATCTTGTGGTAGAGTATTTTCAAAGACGGTTAAAAGAGTTTCTTTGATGATCTTTTACAATGTGACTTTTCTACACTTCCATCAAGAACTGGAGTCTACCTAACCTCCTTTCTACCCTGGAGTGGTCTTGTGACTTGCTTTGACTAATTGAACATGGCAGAAGGAAAGTCATACTTTCTGGACGTGGAGCTTCTGTATTTGCTTTCTTGGAGTGCTGCACCGAGAGTGCTGTGTGAGGACACTGGCTAGCCTACTGGATAATAATAGGGCACATGGAGCAGAAACAGGCTGCATCCTCTGCTAATGCACAGCAATTGCCAGACAGGGGTGAGGCCATCAGAAACCTTCCAGCAAAGCTGACCTTCTGATAAATGCATGCAAGAGTCACCTTTCCTATAACCCTACATATGTATTCCTAAATATTACTGGATATGAAACACTGAGTAGGAAAATACTCTGGATTTATGGAGGGGAGGAAATAGGAACTTATTAAAAATGATAGTGCATTTTTATGAATGTTATTAAATTGTAAAGAACTACATAAATGCTACATTAAATGGGTCACTTTGGCTTGAAAACCCCTGAAGTTTAGTTTGGGAATTGGGCATTAGAAAGGATGAAACTTTTGAGTTATTATGAAGTGAGGAAGGTTTATCTGAAACTGGACTGAAAGCAGTAACACCAGAAGGGGTGAGGTGGGCTCATCACACACAAAAACCCAAGTAGCTGGAAGAGTCATGTGTGAATTTTCATGTATTACAGCGCTGTTGGCTTCACTGGGTTGTAGATTTCTATGTTCATCTCATCTTTTTCATGAAGGAAATCACACATATGCAAATATAAAATTAATTGTATTAAATTGTTCCTAATATATCAATTGCCATGGGGACTCGTTTGGTTTTCAAAATAATCATTATAGCAGAACTGACTGTACCTTGAAATACTCATCTTTTGAAACCCATTCTATTAACTCATTTACTGAGTTTGGATAAAAATTTTGTTTCTTATTTCATTGGTGCTTGTACAGTTTTGACCTGTCCTGCTATATGTGACTATTTCAAATCATAATTTTCATTTCTCTACTAGGGAGCAAATCTTGGAAATGGACGATACAAACAAAGACTTATTTAATAAGAGGTTATTGTTGGAACTCAGAGTCTCAAGTGTCCTCTAATTCCCTGTGCATAAAAGAACCACAGAATCTTAAAAGGATATTTTGCTAATCTGCTTTAATGTATTTACCTGGAAAGAACAACCTTACTTATTGTCCCAAGATTCTTATTCTCTAAATGACAAATCTGTAGTGTTTGAAACAGTGCATGAAATGAAGAGAGTCCTTCAGTCTAAAACTGAGTAGCTGCCAATTCTTCACTGTCCAAGGGATGGAAGGAAGACATTAAAAGGGGTCCTCACCATGTGCTGTATCCATTTTATGACTGTCAGCTATTCTTTAAAAGGTGAATAGTGAACCAATATTTTATCAGTTTATTTTAACAAGTCAATAAATGGTGTTGACAATAACTGGATATCTACATGCAAAAGAAGGAAGTTGGACAAAGGTTTTATTGTGCTCAATTCCTTCTAGTCACTTCTTGCCAGAATTTAAAGGTAGATTATAAATATATACTGTCAGCAATCTTAAATGTTCATAACAACTGAATTCAGGGAACAACGGAGCTCTTCATGATAAGCTGCTTTGGCATTCCAATTTGTTCTGTTGTCTAGTTACAGAAAAGCAAATAAGACATCAGCGTAAGACTTCAGTATTTTTATATAAATATTATAATTGCTTATTTCAGCACCGTAGACAAACACATAAGGCCCTGGCTCTTTTAAAGTTTTTTATGTTTTTTAATCCACATAATAGTCTAGTATAAACAACTGTAAACTTGGTGTTTATCATTTACTCAAAGATTATCTATTCGATTCTCTAAAAGAAGGAAATTTAAAGCATATCAAACCCAGTATTTCTTTCCTCTGTAGGTTGGATGGATTTCCAAAGTAGAGAGCTGCTATAAGTTGCACATTTGTGTTCTCCCAAAATTCATGGCAGCTTTCTAAGTGATCTACAGAAGCATGGCAGACATAAGATAAACAAGCACGTGCCGGCAGCTCCAGGACCATGTGCAGGTGGGAGGGCACCTGTCAGTGGGGCTCCATCTCCTCTTGCTCCTGGTTGTCCTCCTTCAGGCTGCACAGCAACACGCTGGCTCAGAAACTCGGCGGGCCTGCTGACTGGATGTCCAGCTGGGCATGTGAACATCCTGCAATTCATCCTAAGTCTCACTTTAAATACTCTCAGAGAAATCTTCCTGCATCTCCAAATCTTTTCATATTGGGAACTTTTCCTTTAGAAGCATATTTGATACCATATATAGAAGAACGACAGTTAGTTCTCCTTTGTCCATCCCTTTATACCTGACCCTAAACAGTATCTAGAACTGTAACTTTAAAAATAACTAAAACCATCATTAGTGTTTTATTTATTAATATATATATATTGGGCTTGGTTGATGTGGCTCAGTGGATTGAGCAGCGCCCTGTGAACCAAAGCATCACTGGTTCATTTCCCAGTCAGGACACATGCCTGGGTTGCGGGCCATGTCCCCAATAGGGGGCGCGTTAGAGGCAACCATACATTAATATTTCTTTTCCTCTCTTTCTCCCTCCTTCTCCTCTGTCTAAAAAATAAATCAATAAAATCTTTTAAAAATTTATTGTATTTTTTCCATTATCATTTAGTTCCCTTATGCTCCCTCCCCCTATAATCATCACACTATTGCCTATGTCCATGAGTCCCCTTTCCTTTTTGCTCAGTAGGATAGGGTCACTGATCATTGAACTACCAGACAGGCACACCCAGATTTCTTACACTATGATGCATGCTAGGACTGTTGCTCTCTATGGACTGAACTGCTTCTCTGCAAAATTCATATGTAACTCACCCCTTCCCCTGTGGGGCTATTATAGATAAGACTTTTAAGAGGTGGTTAAGGTTAAATGAGATCATAAGGGTGGAGTTCTCGTCTGATACAATAGGCATCCTTTCAAGAGACATCAGAGAATTTGCTGAATTCCTATCAAATACTCTATACATTAAAACATAGTATTTTGAAGATTATAGTGGACTTGAAGAGGTTTTTATCTTTGGGAAAGTAGGTTAAGCCTATTGAATGACTTATAGAAGAATTACAAAGAAAAATACATAAAATTCACAAGGTGCAACTGTATGAATATAAAAGAACTTAAAGCTTAATGATTTGCATTCTGTAGCATAAGAAGTAGGTAAAATTATTAATTTAAGGGGATCTGTTAGTTTATAACCACATGGTTTCCCCTTCTTCCTCAAGATTAAAAGTGAAGTTTTATGTATATGTTCTCATTTTAGATATAGAATAATGTTAAATCTTAAAACTTACATTTGTTAGCTATGAATTTTTTTAGACAGTAGTCAGCATAGTAATGTCAGATGTAATATTTTGTACTTTCAAGTAGGATAGCCTAAATATAAATGATACTGGGTATGGGATTTTATTTCTGAATAATTTTCCAAGCTTAAAATGAATCAATATGTTCAGTGTTTAAATTCTAATGAATTCAGGCAGTTCTGGTGAATATTACTACTTTGCATTATTCCTCACTTTCTTAAGTGTACCCAGATGATGAAAAGAAATTGTAGGTAATGTTCTTCATAAAATCATAAAACCACACAATAAAATTAAATACTTTCCCAGTATTTGTTTTTAAGATACGTTTTTAATGGAAGTTTGAAAAGGTAAGAATATGTTACCTTCTATGTGCACAGGTAGTTCATTATAGTAATATGTTCAATTTAAGCACATTAAATTATTTGAGTGTCCATCAAGTAATTTATCAATGATGTCTTATCCAAGGATTATGTTATTAACCCATTACTACCTAGAAAATGGTTTAGAGAGGTATTTTCAGGACTGATATCTAATTTGTTCTGTCAGCCACATTGAAAAGTTAACTGACCTGTAAGAGTTATGGGGTTTTTGGTTTGGATTATTTTTGGGGGGCCTACATATTGCAGAAGCATTGTGTTATTATACCAACATGGCCTCTCTAATCCATTATTTTAACCAAATACAGATAACGGTTTAAAAATGTAAGAAGAATATGTTGTACTTTAAAAGGAAGAACAAATGTACCTTGAAAGGATACAGAGAAAGCAATGTTTACTTCTCCTTTGTGGTATGTACTGGAAATATCGCCAACCATATGCCACTTGGAGCATTTTCTATGCTGTTACACCCACTTCTTCTATTGCCTAATTGATTAAACAATTCAGTTCTAATAAAGGCCCCATAAAAACAAGATTCATATGAAGAGGTTTGCATTGGAATTTAATACAATAGGAAAAACCTATTTAAAAAAAAGTGATGTGTTACTAGAAGCGATTTTCACTATTTGAGTTATTTTTCCCAACTGATTGTAATAATACATGTTCAGTACCCCATAAAGAGCACTGAAATCGGTCCTCTCATTTACCCTTTCTCACCTCTGCAAAGTGTGTTGGCTTTCCACCACTTCAGGTTCAGTGCAGGGCAAAGTAGGTTTGCCTGTGTTCGTGTAATATAATACAACAGTACGATACATGATGGTTCAATAATTAACAAATAATATGAGAATAAACTGTGTTCTGTGGACTCACCATTGTAAACTTACTTTTGCCCCACCCTGTATATGATAAGACAGATAGAAATATAAGATAGAAATACATCTTTTTTTAAATTTCCACAAGGCTCAGATTTCTCTCTCCTGCTATCAGATGCCTCCCTTACACACCTCAGGTTACCTTTTAGTTTTTATTACCTTCAATTTCCCTTCATATTTTCTTCTTCCTTCTGTCATCTGGCAAGGTCCTTAAAAGGTCTGTGAAGAAAACTGTTTAAATTCACAGAGCTGGGGTAAGACTACGCGTTCCCTAAAGTTACCTTCATCCTTAGTTGGCTTGCATCATAGAAGAAGATGTTTAAAAAACCACTGTATAAATCAGAGTTTTGCATTTCTAATACTTTCCTTTTCTGTTTTTCTGATTGAGGGTATATCCATATTTACTTTTCTCTTTAGTTAAAGAATTTTCCTTATCTAGCACTTGTTATGGCCTTGACTCTCACCATGCTGCCTACTTGTCTACCTGACCCACCCTTCATGTCAGTGGCCCTCACAAATTAATTCTGCATACATAAATTTTCCCTGTGGCACCTGTTAAGATTCTGATTCAACACACATTCTTAACAATTCTGATCTTGTAATTCCTACATACTCAGTCTGTTCTGCTAATGCCTAACAATTTTATTTCAATTAGTTCAACTTGGTCCTTTGAATAAAGAGGGATCCTCTGAACATTATCTAATCTCAGGGGAAAATGTGCTTATGTGGAAGAAAAAAGAGACATTCACACACACTATGTCTTTGATATCATTGAATCCAAATAAATGTACATAAATGTAGGTACTTAAAAGGCATATTTTCTTAAGGAATAATAGATAGAGAGATAGATGAATAGAAACTGAAATTATGTCTCTGAATGGATGAAAAAAAGTCAATCTAATCTGAAATAGACATGATATCATAAGATATAATACATTATAAGGAGAACAGAAGAATGCTATTTCTATACAAGTTTTCCTCAACATTCAAGTAGATTTATAGCATATTCCAACAATAAAAAAAATGCTGCATTTATCTAAATACCAGAAATAAATATAGAGTAGCTAAATGAAATCAGTTGTGTAAAGCAGTTGAGATATAAAGTTAATGCCGCTATCATACACGAGGGTAAAATCTCTGCATCTTCTTTTCTATCTATAAATGATCAGGATAACTTTTATAAAAATATTTATTTTCTTATGAGATTTTAGTTAGTCTTGGGTTTTTTTCTGCACAGCCTCCTATTGCTCTATTATGCCTCTGACAATGTCCATTTAATTTGATGAACAGGTTTTTTGTTCAATACAAAATAGCTGAAATAACCTAAAATGCCTAGTCCTCTTGATGTGCTTCCAAAGAAATAGCAGATGAAGCCAGGGTTATTCTGTGGAATTGAGGCTGTCAAAATACAGGTTTGGAGGCTATTTGACTATTGGAATAAAGGAAGGGAGTATAACAATTGAAAAGTATAATACATTCTTCTAAATAGATCTTCCCCTTTTTGGAGAACTTACTGGGCATGAAAATTTAAATACTACAATAACTGTGAAAAAAATAGTGAAATTTAGTTATAAAATTAGTTTGATAACAGGCAATCAAGAGAAAGATTATTAAACCTAATATGAAAAATGACATTTGTTGTAAAATTTAAAATATACTAGGTAGAGAGAAAATGACACGATCTATTTTAAAATATATTACTTATAGAAGCAGAATTTTCTTTGTCATTTAAAAGAAATAATAGAAAAAATTACACTGTATAAAATGAGAGTTCTAGCAGGTATCCATTCAGTTATTTTCTCAACAAACATTTATTAAGCACCCACTGTGGGTTAGCCACTGAAGGAGGCACTCAGGATAAAAAAAATGACTGGGATACGGTTCCATTTCTCACAGAATTCAAATGCAGTAGGAAGAACAGGCAAGTCAAAAGGCAGTTATAGATAGTTGGTATAGATAGATGGATAGATGGTAGATAGATGGTATATAGACAGACAGATAGACAGATATACATATATTGCCAAAAGAAGAAGTTGAAGGGACTGTTCCATTCAGACAGAGGTACAAGGCACAGAACTCCTTTTGCAAGTGATACTTGAGCTAAATATTGAAGGATAAGTAGGCACTCCACAAGAACCATGCAACTAATGATGAAGCAAGTGCAAACACAGAGAAATGTGGAAAGCATGAAGTACAGGTAAGTAAATAGTTAAAATAGCTCGTGTACAGAGTACAAATGGCAGTAAAATAAATCTTGGTTCTTATCCTGTCTCTAACCTCAAAAAATATCACTTAACTTTATTTGGCATATCCGTGTCCTTCTCTGAAAAATGAGGATAACTTAACCCTTTGGAGTTTCTTTTAGCTCCAATTTATCATGATCTTACTAATTTTGAAATATTTACTAAAAATTCTACCACAGATTTTAACATTTTAGTCCTTTAATTCTTATGAAGATATGTAATACATTTTATATACACTTATATTTAAATTTAGATATATGCATCTATTAATTATATACTAATTATACATACATTATTAAATATATAATTAAGATATATTAATGTGTGTGTATGTGTGCATACTAACCCTAGGCTAATCCTAGGCAGAATTTTAGTATCTTTAGATATTATCTTAAATAATTGTTTCTATGCTGCCTTTCATTAGTTTTTTCTCCTACTAACCTGAACTTGAAGTCTTCCAGATGCCACTCTCACAAAACCTCACTTCGACGTGCCACTTAGAGTACTGTGCCCAAATCCGGATGTCTTCCACTCTATCATAGCACATGTGTCCCACAGCCCAGCTCCTCAAGTCATTCCTAAATTAATAACTAATTCTTATCAATTAAATATCAAAGTACTGTTGTGCTTCGCAGATGTTACATTGTTTACAAATTGGAGGCAAGGCCCTCTACCAGCAAAACGATTACAACTCCTTTATTGTGAAACCTGCTTTATTGTGGGGGTTGGGAACCGAGCACACAATACCTCTGAGGTATGCCTGTGTGTGTAAATCAGAGCTTTTTGCTGTACGCCTTAAAATTATAGAGTGATGCATGGCATTTATTTCTCAATAAGACTGGGGAAAAGAGAGATGACAAAGATCTGCTGAAGGCAAATCCTCAGAACATTGAGATTATGTTTTGCCTTTAAAGTTTATCTCTAGATTTTAGGAGCTCTGTTACCCAAAGAAGTTTACTTCTCCTTTCAAATATTCAGTTTTCTCATCTACTTAAGGGAAAATTTCAAAACAAACTCTAGCTTTATTGTGTGAAATACATGAGGAAATGCATTTGAAAGCACTATATAAAATTTATAGTCCTATAAAAATGAGTTATTTTAATAGTAGATAATAAGTTACAGTATTTATAAAATTTTAACAATATTACATAAAGGGTTATTGGCAGAGAAATAATTTTATCTTTTGCTTGACCCAAGATGTCTTCTTGGAAAAAGTGTGCTCTGAACAGTAAGCAGGCTGTAACCTACTTGAGGGTAGTAGAATTTTACCAGGGTCTGTCCTAGGAGTATCCTAGGTGAGAGGACGTGAGTCAGGACAGATGCTAAAAAGAGAAGAAAAGCAGTGTCTCCTGAGGAGCAAGGGCATGCAGGGCCAAGTGTCGCTGCAGAGTGTTGGGATGACGCAGGGAGGACAGACTGACTGTTTGGAGAATCTATGAACCATCCAAGGAGATTATTAGAAGGGAAATAATGATAGGATTTTTAAAAGAGTTTGATGAATTTATGACAACTAGTATATTATCATCTGCTAGAATAAAAACTGAGATTACTATTATGGGCAACAGTGTGGTCATTGTGGAGGGAAGCGGGTAGGTGGAGGTAGAGGAGGGTGTAAAGGTGATAAATGGTGATGATAAAAATAAAAATTAAAAAATAATTCTTATAAACTTTATTAAAGTTGCATTTTGATACTTTACATTATATTCTGCAATTAATACTTTTGTGGTGTTATATACTTTTTTTTTTTAAATTGTTATAAGCACAAGCTTTGGCTATAAAACTTAGTGGTTTAAGTCAGGAGAAATAAACCAATCTTTACTAATTAAGATAAATCCCCTAAGGTATTTAAAACAAAATAATTAATGCTTGCTATGTAAGAAAGGCAGAAAAAAATTTTTTTAGAAGCAGTAATAAAAATGCTCCTTAAGAAAACATAAGGTTTCTTAACCTAGCATATAAGGAGCTTGGAGTTGTTATGCTGTCTTAAGGAAAAGCTGAACAAACTAAAAAATCACGACTGTTCTTAGATTCATCAAAGAACTGCCCCTATAGTGGACAGATAAGCGAATATAGAGAACTGTGACCTGCTGGAGCAGAACCCTCCCACAGGAACTGGTGCTGGGGCTAGAAACCTGAACTGTTTTTGACAAATTGCTGAAGGCTCAGGGTGGACAAATTGGAGAATGAAAAATTCCAGGGTACTCAGTCATAGGGGTCACCTCACGCTTTTATTTGCCTCTAGGACTTCTACAAGGTTCTCACATTAAATATCAGAGAAAAATTCACTCCTGTTTCGAGAAGGGGGAGGGGAGAAGAACCATTCTGAAATATGCCAGAGCATTTTGTTCTTAACCAGAAGTGTCCTCAAGATAAACTAGTTTACCAGAGCACATACTATTGGAAATTCTTCCAAGACTGACTTGGGAGAAAGGAAATGCCCACGTGTATCTTGCTGTAGTCTCTGGATGCTCTGGACATGGGAAAGGGACTAGCAACTCTAGCTCGCTCTAGCCATGGCATTGTATCCAGCCGTGAAGTAATAAGGAAGCCAAAGCAATGTGGACAGGGCAGGTGTAGATATTTTGACAAACATGCTATCCATTTAAGGTTATAAGCTTGTTAATTCACATCATATACCTAACAGCTATTTTGGAAAAAGGGAAGAGATGGAACTCTGTAAAGACTGACTATATATCCCTATATATCCAGTTACCCTAAAGAATTACTTATAATGAAAGAAGAATATTTCAATCAAAAGATTATTTCAACTGGCAAGGACATATTTCTCCACTACAGAGCTTTGTGATAGCTTATAAAAGAGATCAACTCAGCTCTGGAGAAATGAAAAGTTTCTCTTTTTGCATACATCCAAGTTCATTTCAGTAGAACTGCAATCCCACTGCAATTTTTGAATCCATATTTTGAATGCTCAATGAAGATTCATAAATAAATTTTGCAAAAATATGCCTACACCTTCTGATATTCAAGATTTTATGTTTCATTAAATCATCACTGTGTTGTTGTTCCAGTCAAGTTGGAGGCGTAAGTAAAGACGCCTCGCCTCCTCATACAACCACAGAAAGAATTACAACTAGACTTCAAAACAAATAACACAGAACTGTCAGAAAACTGAGCTGTATAGAAGTCTGACAACCAAAGTTTTAAAGAAGTCACATTCAACCCGAAGGGTAGGAAGAGGAGGGACACGGAGAAGGGCAGAGGAGCGCGGAGACACAGTGTGGTATGGAGAGGCGATGGCAGTGGAACCCAGTGTCCCACATTCACACGTGGTGGTGGTGGATAAAATGGGAAGGGATACCTTAGTAATGAGCAATTCCAGCCCTAGGCCAGACTGCACAGCCCAGGGTTCCAGTGCCAGGGAGATCCCCATAACTTCTAGATGCAAAACCCAGTGGCGGTTGGGGGAGCGAAAGAAACTGCTGAATTTTCAGGAGACTCTGCTTAAAGGGCCTGCACAGACTTATAAGGTACACAGACGCAGCCCCTCTGGGTTTCAGCACCAGGGCACATTCTTGCATATGGAGAGTAAGTGAAGTGACTGGAAACAGGGTGAATACAGGACAAACCTCCAGAAGCCAGGAAGTGGCATCGTTACCTCTTTGAGCACTCCCTGCACACAGAGCCACAAGGTGGTAAAGCGGGCTGCCTCACCCTTGCGTTTACCTAAGGCTCTGCCTCACATAATTTACAGTAGCCTTTTCTAAAACACAGAGTCAAAGCAGCTCTGCCTAATACACAGAAACCAACAATTTGTCTCCAAATTGAGGAGACAAAGAAATATGGACCAAATGAAAGAACAGAACAAATCCCCAGAAAAAGAACTAAATGAAACAGAGATAACCAACCTAACAGATGCAGAGTTCAAAACACTGGTGATCAGGATGATCAAAGAACTCTTTGAATATGGCAACACAAAGGAAGAAATAAAGGTTACACTAAGTGAAATAATGAAAAACCTACAGGGAACCACCAGTGAAGGGATGGAAGCCAGGATTCAAATCAACGATTTGGAACATAAGCAAGAAACAAACATTCAACCAGAATAACAAGAAGAAATAAGAATTCAAAAAATGAGGATACTATAAGTAGCCCCTGGGACATCTCCAAACATACCAATATCCCCAAATAGGGGTGCCAGAAGGAGAAGACGAAGAGTAAGAAATTGAAAACTTATTTTAAAAAATGATGAAAGAAAACTTCCCTAATTTGGTAAAGGAAATAGACATATAAGTCCAGGAAGCACGGAAAGTCCCAAACAAGTTGGACCCAAGGGGACCACACCAAGACACATCATAATTAAAATGTCAGAGGTTAAAGATACGGAAAGAATCTTAGAAGCAGCAAGAGAACAGCAGAGAGGTACCTATAAGAAAGTTCCCATAAGACTGTCAGCTGATTTCTCAAGTTAAACTTTGCAGGCTAGAAGGGACAGGCAACAAATATTCAAAGTGATGAAAGGCAAGGACCTACAACCAAGATTACTCCATCCAGCAAAACTGTCACTTAGAATGGAAGGGCAGATAAAGTGCTTCCCAGATAAGGTAAAGCTAAAGGAGTTCATCATCACAAAACCCTTATTATATGAAATGTTAAAAGAGACTTATTTAAGAAAAAGAAGTTCTAAACTAATGCCTTCCATTTTCCATTTTTGCTCTTATTGGTTGTTAATAAAATGGTGACAAGTTTCAGGGATATCAAAATAATCGCATGTGTTCAAAGAAAAAATAGATATATAAGGAAGAAGAAAACTTGACTTGTTTTAATAAGGACTTTAAGATTTCAGATTGTGAGGAAAATGAAAAGGTTGTAGTAAAGTGATTAGTGTCTCACTGGCCCCCAAATATCTGAGAGCCCCTCTGTGTTCTTGAGATATTTCAGCTTCCCTGTACTCACTCATTACTTCTCTGTGTTTGTAGAATTTTCATTAATTTGAGAAAAGCTACAAAGATAAGTTTATTTACCATTATATTGTTCTTAGGATGCACAGCATTTTGTAATCTCTACATTCAGAGTGTAAAGAAGAAAAGAGTAATCAACGAAACTGCTGAACTTAAAGAAAAAAAGCTAATTAGCGAACAGTTGTAAATGGATTTATTTACTTTAGGACCCTTGATTTCTTCCTGTTGTTCTTTAGCTTCTTTACACTGATTTCTACACACATCATATTTCATTTCTTTGAAATCAGCTTATACACTTAATGGCCCAGACTGGGCAATCAATGTTGATTGAAATCAACTTCAAATTGATGTAAAAGGTCCATTGCTGCTCCAAGTACCAGCTGTGTAAATCTAAGAGAAAGATAACTGTCAGCTCTTTCCTTAATTATGTATTTCTACATTTTCTTATGCTTACTGCTGTTATGACCCAGTAGGCACATGTAGCCGGAAAAGAAATCACTGGGTAAATGCCAAAGTTTGTGTCTTCCAACCCCACCACTCTGACATGATGTTTGACAGAAGAATTTATTGTTTGCTTGTTAGTCTATTAGAAATGGCGTGATTTCTTGACTACAAGGACAGGGTGCATGTCACTGCAGTGCTTCTTGGGAATATGCTGTTCCCAAGGTAAATTCAGCAGAGAAAATGCCCTTTGTCTTGCTGTGGAAGAAGGGCATATTCTCAAAATCTTCCAAGCTACTATACTTCTAATTTCAACTTGATGTTGGTTTTACAGAAAGAAGGCTCACAGCAGTGAGAAACAAGATTGTTTTATTTCTCTCACAATAGGGTTTCTGTTTTTGGCTTTCAAAGTTGAAACTCAGGAAGCTGCATTATTATTACTCTTTCAATCTGTTGCCCCGAGGTGAGCATAAACCATTATCTTCCATGAGAGGTCTTCATTTGCTCTGCATGGTTTCTCCTCTTCTACTCATAGTCTGCATGAAATCCCTCACTACTTCTTGCTAGCTTTCATAAATAAATAAATAAATAAATAAATAAATAAATAAATAAATAAATAATAAATAGTGGCCCAAAGCCCTAAATAAAATGTAACAGTTATTTGTCTCTATAGTTTTATTTCAACCTCAAAAAACATTGTTTTCATCATAATAGTTTATTTTAAAATAAACTTTATATTTAGAAAGGTTTTAAGTTCACAGCATAAATGGGCAGAAGGTATAGAGATTGTCTATAACATTCCCTGCCCCCACATATGCAGTCTCTCCCACTATCAAAGCCCCCATACAAGTGTACACTTGTTATGATAGATCGACATACATTAACACATCGATAGCTTAGGTTAGTGTTCTTGCTTTGTGTTGTATAATCTAAGAGTTTTGACAAATGTATAATGACTCGTAGCCACCATTATAGTATGATGCAGAATAGTTCCCCTGCAAATAAATGTTCTACGCTCCACCCACCCACCTTCTACTACAAACCTGACAAACCCTGTTCTCAATAGCTTTGCAAGATGTTATACATTTGAAAACATACAGAAGCCTTTTTATATTGTCATCTTTCACTTAGAAGTATGCATTAAAGGTTTACCATGTCTTACCGCCCACATCTCCTTGTGTTGTTGCTGTCACAAATTACATCTTTATACATTATATTTACATTATCATAAATTTATAACTATTGGCTTATGTAGATGTATTTTTAGTCATGTTGAAAATAAGAAGAGTTACAAACTAAAACGGTGGTAATACCAACTTTATATTTACTTTGTAGTTACGTTTACCAGAATTTTTTTATCTTCATACAGTTTCAAGTTACTGTTTAGTATCTTTTCATCTCTGCCTGAAGGACTCTCTTCAGCATTTTGCATAAAGTAGTTCTGCTTGCAAAGAACTAAGTTTTTTGAGGGGGTCTGGCTGGGAGATATCTTAATTTCTCCTTCTTTTTTGAAGGAAACTTTGACCATAGATAGAATTCTTGTTTGACAGTTTTCCCTCCTTTTGTCTAACACTTTAAAAATGCCATCCCGTTGTCTCCTAACCTCTGTGGCTTCTGATAAGAAATCTTCTGTTAATATTATTGAGGCTTCTTTGTGTGTGATGAGTCTCTGTTCTCATGCAGCTTTGAAGATTCTCCTTTCCGTCTAGACTTTTAACAGTTTGATTACAACGTGCCCTGGTATTTTATTTATTCTTCTTGGAGTTTATTTAGATTCCTGAAAGAACAGATACATATCTTTGCTCAAATTTGGGATGTTTTCAGTCATTATTTCTTCAAATATTCTTCCTACCCCATTCTCTCTCTCTTTTTCTGGGATTGTGGTTATATTGATGGCATCTCATAAGTCTTAGGCTCTGTTCATTATTTTCATTTTTTTCTTTATGTGTCTAAGAATCATTTCAATTGGCCTATCTTTGTCACTGATTTTTTTCTTTTGTTTATATCTGCTATTAAAATCCTCTAGTGACTGTTTTATTTTAGCTATCAAACTTTTCAGCCCTCTGATTCTCTGTTATAATTTATTTCTCTGCATTCCCTATTTTCCTCCTGGTTGTCTATACATCTTTATCTATGGTCTTTAGCTCTTTGAACATATTTAAGACAGTTGATTTAAAGGCTTAATTGTTTAGTAATTCTGATATGTGTCCTTCAGGAAAAGTTTCTGTTACTTTCTTTTGTGACTTGGCCATATACTTTTCATTCTTCATTATATATATAATTTAAAACTAGGCATCTAAATATTATAAAGTGGTGACTAGAAATCATATTTTCCTCTTATTCAGTGTTTGTTTTGTTGGTTACTATAGACTGTGACTATCTCTTTGCTAAGCAATCTTTTAAAAAGATTTTTTTTATTTCTTTTTAGACTGAAGGGAAGGGAGGGAGAAAGAGAGAGAGAGAAACATCGATGTGTGTTTGCCTCTCATGTGGCCCCCACTGGGGACCTGGCCTGCAACCCAGGCATATGCCCTGATTGGGAATTGAACCGGCGACCCTTCGGTTAGCAGCCCGTGCTCAATCCACTGAGCTAGCCAGAGCTTGCTAAGTAATTTTTATAAAGTGTTTTTGTATAGCCTATATTCTTTGTCATGTATGGTCCCTGAAGTATCTGTTCCTTTGGCCTGTGATCAACTAGTATTTTTACAAATATTTTCTTGAGCTCCAAGATCCAAGAGAGTGAAAGTGAGAGAGAGAAAGAAAAAAAAATAGAAGAGGAAAGAAAAGAAAGAGAGCAAGAAATGGGGGAGAAGATAGAATAACACACACTAAAAAAAGTTGGACAGAACTTTCCTTAAGTACCTATGGCCAACAAAAAAAAAATCTTCTGGTTATTACATATTGAATCTGCATTGGGAAACTCCTTCAGTACTTAGCTAAACTCATTAAAATTCATCCCTAGTCTTTAGTTTTCTGCTTGCATTTGAGCCTAGGGATAAGCTAAAAGTGAGCATTTGGGATAGTATCAATGTTTTTCTAACTATACATACTGTTTTCTTTGCAATGAATAAACTACCTGCAGTAACGTGATTAACTTTTATTTTGAAAGAGTTAAACTCTGATTTTCTCTATGTTAAGATTTATATTAGATAAACTATATTTTAATTAATATTAAAGCATCAATCAGTTACAAATATCACTTATCTCCAAATTTTTCTTTCTATAATTTTACAGCTGTGATTCATGAGTTCTTTTATGTTGGTTTTTAAGCAAATATACTAATTCAGGAGAGTTTCTGGGTTACTAGAAGAATGCCTAACACTCTCCTGTGTACAGGACTTTGGGCTCCAAATGTATTAATTACTCAATATTTTCAAATTATATAAATTATGCTAAAGTTGAGGGACTTACTCAATTCTTTGTTCAAATGTACAGAATTGTATCCAAGAATAAATGCTATTTTAGTTACATAGTAGTCAATTAACCAAAAAAGGTCATATTAACAAAGTATATTTTAATATTATGTTTCTGAAAAGATAACTTGTCTCATATACTCACGAACACAAACTCAATGTCCCTTTATCTTTTTTTTAAATCCACTTTAAATTCAGGAGTTCCCCATTCTCGTGGCTTCATTTTCTATGGTTTCAGTTACCTGTGGTCAGAAAATATTAAATGGAAAATTCCAGAAATAAACGATTCATAAGTTTTAAATTATTCACCATTCTGAGAAGCATGAAATCTTGAGCCACCCATCTCTGTCCTGCTTGGGGAGTGAATCACCCTTTTTCCCAGTGTATTGATGCTGTATACACTACCTGCCCATTGGTCCCTTAGTAGCCATCTCCTTTATCCAGTCTGCATCATCAGATCATAGTGCTTGTGTTCAAGTAGTTTTTATAGGTGTCTAATGCTGCATCACACGGCCTACATCATTCACCTTACTTCAGCTTATTGCATTGGCATTGTATCATCTCACATCACCACCAGAAATGGGAGTACAGTACATAGATATTTTAATAGAGACAGGGATCTGACTTACATAACTTTTCATTACAGTATATTGTTATAATTTTAATCTTTGATTATTAGCTATTGTTGTTAACTTATTACTATGCCTAACTTATAAATTGAGCTTTACCTTAGGTACGTAGGTACAGGAAAAAACAGTGTATATAGGATTTGATACTAAGAGCTGTTTCAAGCATCCACTGGAGGTCTTGAACTATATCCCCAGCAGATAAGTGGGGAGTTGGGACTATTACTGTACAAGGTCAATATCACTTGAGGCACTTTATTTTCCTGATCATATAAGTATTTATAAATATATATATAATAGAAATGAATATACAAATAAATGTAGCTACAGCAGGTTCTGTAACAATGTCATTTTGTTATAACATTGAAGAAAAGAAAGCCAGTTCCTGGCCAGGTTCATTGTTTGGAGTTCCTATGTTTCCCTATGTCTACATGGGTTTTCTCCAGGTACTCTGGTTTCCTCTACTCCCAAAGATGTTCACATTAGGTGACTTGCCATGTCTAAATCGTCTCAGTCTGATGGATATCATGCTAGGCAAAGTAAGCCAGACAAAAAGTTAAGAACCGTGTAGTTTCACTCAGATATGGGATATAACACTGAATGCAACCAATGAACTACCAAGAAAAACAAGCAAACACAGACACAGACAACAGTATGGGGGTCACAGAGGGAAGGGGGTTGACAGGGTTGTAGAGTGTAAAGGAGTTCAAATATACGGTGGCAAAAGATGATTTGGCTGTTGGAGGTAGGCACCACAATGTAATAAACGGGTAGTATATTATAGAGATTTACACTTGAAACCTATATACTTGTATTAACCGGTGTCACTTCATTTAATTTAATAAAAATAAATGAATAAATAAATAAATAAAAACAGTCACACAAATATAAAAACAGAAAAGTGAGAGTGAGTAGAGAATACCAAATATAATTTGTTCTATGTACATATATGCAATTTGTGAAATAAATAGAACATTCAGAGCCTGCCTTTTGAAAAGTCATTTTACTGTCCAGTGGGTAGATGAATGGAGAAAAATTTATTTTATTGAAAATAATATGCACAACTCCATACATTATTACATGTTTTTTCAAGTAAAATTGTTATAACAGACTCATAATGTAAAACAACAGTTTTCCCACCTTGTCGACTTTAATTCTTACTCTTCCGGAGACAACAACTTTCATTCCAGTAATTTCTTTTTTTACTTACCCCCATGTTTTTAACTACCATGTGCAGCATGGACTGATTGTGGCCCTCCCCACATCCATGCTTTGAAACCCAATGCCCGATGTGACGGTATCAGGTGGTGTGGCTTTGGAAGGTGTTAGGTAATGATAGTGGGAACTTCATAAATGGGAGATTGACAAGGTCTGTCCAGAAGGTGTCCAGCCATGCAATATAACAAATAGAGACATTTACTGAAGAAGCTACAAGATACAAGAAACATTGTACACAGGACAATGACGCCTCAGTCCCCTTCAAAGTGGGTACCTTGGGACCTCACACAGTTCTCCCAATCACCATCATCTGCCCCATCACATTTTCCTGAATCTCACTGATGGCCTGAAACCTCTTCCCCTTTGAAAGGGGACTTTAGTTTTGGGAAAGGCCAGAGTTGCAGGGTGCTGTTAAACATGGGCTGTAGCGGGGCTGAGTCACCTGGGTGATTTGATGTTTTGCCAAAAAATTGTATACAAGATGTGATACACAAGCAGGCACATTGTCGTGATGAAGCTGCCAATCATCAGTTGCCCATAGCCACAGCCTCCTGAATCATCCAAATAATTTCTGCAGATTAATGTTCAAGCTTAATACAAAATTTGATACAGATTCATTGCGTTACTTGTGCAGTCATTTTGATTGTGACGGCCACACAGTACACACAATTACTCAAAATCGTCTGCCACTCCTACTGACCAGTACAGTGAAGTCGTCATTGTTCATGCATACACGTTCCAGTCCACTCTCCATGGCTGCCAGGCTACATCGATGTTGTACAAATTGTTTTTGTAATATTAACAATGGCTTGACTTTTTCTGGGCAGATCTTGTACATCAATATCTGTAGTTTACAATTCTTTACCCAACAAAGATCTCTCCTCAGGGAATTAAACAATGTTGTCAGCTTGCTGAGTGCCATTAAGGGTTAGGCAAAAAAAAAAAGGAAAAAAAAATGCAAGGCCCCATTTCCCACCCACTCAGATGGCTAGATTCAAAAAGAGGGATAGTGACGAGTTCTGGGGGGGATGTGGAGACATTTTAATGCTCATAAGTAGTGCTGGTGGAAACATAAAATGGTGCAGCCATTTTGGGAGAGTCTGCAGCTTCACAAAGTATTAACTACAGGGCACTCATGTGACCCAGAAATTAAATTCTTAGGTATATATTCAAGAGACTTAAAAACACAGACTTATACAAAACATGCATATGAATGTTCATAATAGCATAACATAACATTTAGAACATCATAAAAGCGTAACAACATTCAAAATTGTCAAAAAATAGAAAAGAAAAGCAACTACTGATGGATAAGTAAAATGTGGTCTATTCATAAAGTGGAATAGTTTTCAGTCATTTTATGAAGTGTTAGCCTTGGCTATATACATCATAGCCTCAATACCAGATAGACACTTCGGTGCAGCCTATTTTTTTAACAGTAATTTAAAGTTTATTCCAGCTATAATGTGAGTTATTCTGACTTTAAAGTAGCATCGCATGGCATACCTCTGAGTCCATTCCTGAGATATTCTGTTGTACTTGTCTCTGTCTGTTTTATAGATCCATGCAATCTCTGGCACTAGGGGGTCATCTGGGTTTGGATCACATAGCAGTGAACAAATGGATAAAAGAATTTTAGAAATAGTTAAAGTTTTCAGGAACCACTATAGAGGACACATGGACAGAACCAAAGGTGGGGAGGGAGGCAGGGAAGGGAGGTGGGATTGGAGGGGGAGGGGAGGGGAGAGTATGCAGACAACTGTAATTGAACAACAATAAGATAAAAAAAAAAGAAATAGTTAAAGCAGGAGACCACTGTGATCTTAGAATATCGAGACAAATGCTGCCATTACTATTAATATTTGGATGATAAATTCTTGTAAATGCAACCTTATGTGGTTTGGAGGGATAGTCTGTAGGAAAACGAATTGTCAAAAAGAATACACCGCCTTGATATGGTCTGTCATTAGGTCCCATAATTGTGGCTTGCCAATGAAACCCAGCATCCCCAACTGGACCTGCAGACCATTGTGCTGGAGGGTCACCGGCCAAATCACTAAATTCCTTATTAATCCGTTTCAGCGCCATAGTCTGTGCTTTGCGTCTGGCTCCTCACTATCTCAATCTGTGCTCAAAGGTCCGAACAAAACTCTTGATTATCCCGGCAGCAGGGAAGGATCGTCTCTTTGTCTGACATCAGCTCTGCCAGACACAGGCGCTTGGTATTAAGGGCCTGTGGAAACGAAGTATTGATGGATATTGCAATGTGGATAAATAGTGTAAAAATTATGCTAACTGAATGAAGCCAAACACAAAAGACTGCTTAGTGTGTGATTCTATTTATTGGCGATGTCCAGAATAGACAAATCCGCAGAGACAGAAATTGGATTCGTGGTTGTCTAGGGATGGTGGTGGGGATCGGGGAACTGGGTGGTGATGGCTAAGAAGGTCACAGTTTCTTTTTGGAACAGAGACAGTGTTGTGATAATGATTTCACATTTCTGAAAATGTACTAAAAACCATTTAATTGTGTACTTTAAATTGTGAATTGTATGATGTATGAATTACATCTCAGTAAAACTCTAAAATGACAAAAGAAAACTGCATCCCAAATTGCAAGTAAGTTTACTCTTAATGGATCTATTTAGGGAGTGGCATTATTAACTTCAAGGAAAAGATAGTTTATAAATTCAATGTGATATGGGATCTTTTGTCAAGATAATTTCATAATTTCTTATTTCTAGTTAAAGTTTCTTAGAAATTTGGTAGGTCAGGAATGAGATGAATAATAGTTGTCAGGTATTTTATAAAATGCCATTCAATTTATATTTGTCTGATGCATTTTCATGAATATACAAGGATTATAGATTTGGGAGAAAAATACCACAGAGGTGATGCTGTCACCTTATTGCACCTTCTCAAGGCATGTCACGTCAGCATGCCTGTTTTCTGGTCTTGTTAAATTGATCATTTGGTGACCGTAGTGTATTTCAGTCTTCTCCACTGTAAAATGGTTTTTTCCCGCTTTCCCTGCTCTGCTCATTACAACTGAGTGAAGAAGTTTAGTGTGCTGACCTGACCAGTGTGGCTCAGTTGGTTGGGCATCATCCAGCAAAGTGAAAGGTCACTGGTTTGACTCCACTCAGGGTACATTCCTGGTTGTAGGTAGGTCTCCAGAAGGGACATGTTCCAGAGGCAACTGATAGATATTTCTCTCACACATCGATGTGTCTCTCACTTTCTTTCTCTCTCCCTTTCACTCTCTCTAAAAATAAGTAAATGAAATCTTAAGCAGAAAAGAAGTTCAGCCCATCTCAGAGGGAGGAGAATTAATCTCTACCTCCTAGAGATAGCTATCAAAGTATTTATGGTTAGATATTAAAGCACCACAGTGTTATTATAGTTAGGGGAGATACATCGAGGCTTTGCGGATTTCTGCTTCTTCTTAAAGTGTCACACACATTTTTCAAAAGAAAATTCACCTGTAGCCCTTCTCACTGTGGATTTCTAATGATGATTTGCAATTTCCATCATTATTTTCACACTAACTGGAAATTCTCCTGTAAGAGAAATAATTGTATCTAATTCTTATTCAATTATTTATTTATATCAGTATGTTCTCAGGATATACATTTTATAATTAAGCTTGTAATAAAGTGTTATTTATTTTGTTGCTCAACTGATTTCACTTTTGGCCACTGGAAACCCTTTCATGTTGGTTCTTATCTCCTTTGAACCAGGCACTCGTCCCCACTCTTTATATATATTTTTATTCCTCACCCAAGGATAAATTCGCGGATCTTAGAGAGAGAAGAAGGGAAGAGGGAGAGGGAGAGCGAGCGAGAGATCAAAGATCAGTTGGTTGCCTCCCACACATGCCCTGTCCAGGGGATCCATCAAACTGGCAACCTGGGTATATGCCCTGATCCACAATGGAACCTGCACCCTTTTGGTGCATGGGACAACAGCTCCAACCATGTGACCAGGGCCCTATCCCTTTTAAATTAAGCATATTTGTATATTTTGGCACTACAAGATGCCTCAGACTCTTCTTGTACATACCCTGCCCCTAGATGCAGCCTTGTACCCTAGAATGAACTTCTCTGAAGAGCATTGGTTTCTTCTATTGTGAATTGTATTTAGAAATCAAGATACAAGCTATAAATATATTTGTTGCTATTGGAGTTTCACAGCTTCTAGATACAATCAGGACAAAGGTAGGACTTGTACCTATGTATAAAACATGCATATATGCACGTATTTATTTTATTCTTGCTTTAACTATGTGAATATTGTTATTTTAAAAAACCCAAGATTTTATACTTTTATTATCTCATACCACAGGGTTCATTTGAGGTGTCCCTCTGTTCTCTTACATTTATTTATTTATTTATTTATTTATATTTTTATTTATCAACTTTCTCTGACATTATCTATAATTAATTATCTATAATTACTTTATTACCTACTTGTTCAATTCGAGTATACATATATATTAGTTTTTAATTGCTAACAGTTTTTCTATGTGAAACAAATTTACCAATTAAAGTATAGTGTGAAGTATAGTTCTTTTTTAATTGAGTTTATTGGGTTAGATTGGTTAATAAAGTTATATAGATTTCAAGTGTACAATTCTATAATACACCACCTGTATTTTGTACTGTGTGTTCACCATCCAAAGTCCAGTCTCCTTATGTCATTTATTCTGTTTAATCTCTTCTACCTGCCGCCATCCTCCTTTCCTTCTGATAATCGCCACACTGTTGTCTGTGTCTGTGAGTTTTTTGTTTTGTTTTGTTTTATTTGCTTAATCCCTTCATGTATTTCACCCAACTCCCCCAGTGCCCCTTCCCTCTGACAGTTGTCAGTCTGTTCTCTGTATCTATGAGTCTATTTCCATTTTGTTTGTTTATTTTGTTCATTAGATCTCACATATAAGTGAAGCCATAAGGTATTCGCATTTCCCTGACTGGTTTATTTCTTTAGCATAATACTCTCTAGGTTCCTCCGTGCTGTCTGGAAAGGTAAGATTTCTGTCTTTTTATGGCCGAGTGGTAATCCGTTGTGTAAATGTACCACAGCATTTTTATCTACCCATCTACCGATGGGCCCTTAGGCAGCTTCCAAATCTGACTAATTTAAATAATGCTGTAATGAACATAAGGGTGCATATATTCTTTCAAATCAGTGTTTCAGGTTTCTTTGAATATATCCCCAGAAGTAGAATTGCTGGGTCATAAGGAAGGCTCCAGTTTTAATTTTTGAGGAAACTCCATATTGTTTTCCACAGTGGCTACACCAATCAGCATTCAGGCAGTGAAACCTTGGACATTTCTCACAGCCGGTTTTCTCTGTTGCATCTCCTCATGCAAGGGAAACAAAAGGAAAACAAATGGGACCACATCAACTAAAAAGTTTGTTTCGCAGCAAGGGAAACCAAAAACAAAACGAAAAGACAACCCACTGTTGGGAAAACATATTTGCCAATGATATATCTGATAAGGGGTCAATATTCAAAATTTACTTAAAAACTCAAATAACTCACAAAAACAATCCAATTAAAAAATGGGCAAATGACCTCAACAGAAACTTCTCTAAAGAGACATATAGGTTGCTATTAGACATATGAAAAGATGCTCAATATTACTAATCATCAGAAAAATGCAAATTTAAACCACGATGAGATATCGCCTCACATTTGTCAGAATGACTATCATCAATAAATCCGCAAATGGTAAGTGAGGGCAAGGGTGTGGAGGGAAGGAGACCCTCGTACGCTATTGGTAGGAACGAAGTATAGTTCTTTAAGTCTTTTTCCTTACAGTATCCAAGGCAAACTCTTACCCAAAACTGCTTATTTCAAATCCTTTTTCCACACTCTCTTAGGTGAGGTTATGTCGCATATGTAATATAGTTGAATGTATTTGTTATAATCTGAATTCTATTATTATAAGAATTTTTAATCAATGAAAGCATAAGATATTCATTGGATTTCAATACTAAATAAGATATCTTATTGGAAACAACTATATGGTAGAAATGAAGGGTCTCAATAGTATAGTTGCCTTGATAATGAGGTGATAATGTTATTATTTTGAATCCCAAGAAATGTCATAATACATTCTGCCTTAGTATAGCCACTATATTGATTTGCATTGTATTTTGATGGTTTGATGGCTTAGGGAAAAAAAAAAAGATATTGAAGGTCTATGGTTTCTCCTGTGTAAGGAGTCTACACAAACTTTAGCATCTGTAGGGAAAATAGATAGATTTTGATTTTGAAATAATAAGTGGTTCAGTTATTCACATAATTTAGTATAACAATATTGCCTCATGAAATGTAAACCTAAACAGAAACCAACGTCTAGTTGAAGCATGTAATACACACAAAATATCTATAAGCAGATCAAACTTTTCTAGTCTCCCTTTCAATTAGGTTGTCTCATTTAACTAGATCTTGCCAACAGACTATGAGGGAAAGTGATTTGTGTCACTTCTGGGCCAATACAATTAAAAACTCAGTATACATCTTCTATTCCTAGCTTTCCCTGTTAAAGGCCATTTGAACCAGATGGCATAGCTACCAAAATAAACAAAGACTGAATTGCTACAGGCTTGATATAAGCAGCTGGGGAAGCCAATATAAATCATTTGACTAAAAAAAAAAAAAAAGGTGATACTATTTGTTTCATCCAAGAATTACTCAAATGATTGTTTCAAATATTCTCCATGATGTACACATTAGAATACAGTGTGAGGGTTATTTCAGCCCTTCCTACTGTCCAAGCAGGTGATCACTCAGTGCTGTGCCACGTGAGCATTCTTAAACGCCTTCGGCTAATGGCCACTTACTGTGAAACCCTCTTCAATATTCTTTCTTGGATTAAGTCATTATGTGTACAAAAGTAGAGAGGCAGTTATGCAGCCAAAAATCCTTAGACGGGCATTGTAGAATGACAAAGTCGGCCTTGTGCTCTTCTCTAGCAATTAGTAGTTATGTGTCTTTGGCCAAAGGTGTAAATCTTACTTGACAGTGTTTTTGAGGATTAGAGATAACAGAGATATAAAATTACTTTGGCCTTGTAAGTAATTTTTATTTTTAATTACTCTGATTCTTATTTTCATTCATATTTCACTTAGAGTAAGGCAGGAGGCCAATATTTTCTTAGCTCCAACTCATTTGCTTTGTAGGATATGAGTTTACCTAGCATAGTAAGAGCTGAAATATCCATTCTTTCATGGTAGAGAGATCCATGGAAAGCATTCAGGAGAGGACCACAGTTTGATTTCACCTGAGTGTAGCCGGAGCCTTGGGTAGGCGAGGGGATCAAGTGCTATAAAAAATCAGGGGTCTCAAATAGCAAGGTATTACCTAAGTAATAATTACTATGATCTGTATTATTATTTAGAGATTTATGGAGCCACTTAGTTATATATCCTTATTTGATTATTACAGTTCTACAAAATGTTAGTGTTGTCCTGTATTAAAATGAAAACAATCCAAGATCCATCATGATTAAATAGTGAGAACAGGTGTTCTGACTCCAGAACCAGCACCCTTCTTGGACCATGCTATTCCTCTAAGGAAAAAATATATGGTTGGTCATGAAACCCTTTAAAGCATTTGCTTAAAGCCAGTCATGCACTTTTCTCTAGAGGGACAGCCAATCAATAAGTATAGATAATATATAGATAATAGATAAATAGATAGATAGATAATCATATACTGAATATGTAGTTGTTGAGGACCGCCTATCTATCCACTCTTTATTCTGGTCTTTAGAAGGACAAATAGGCATGAAATGAAACATGCAAATTATGACATGCATTTTTTTGAAGTCATAGTACTCTGTCATTTACAGCACAATAAAGCTCTGGAATATATATCTATGTAACTTAGGGAAGCAATTGGCACACAGAAAGGTTAGAAAATATCAGTTATGTTTATTATGAGTATACTCATAATTTTTAAGGATATATTTGATTTACTAACTTGTCCTTTATACCCCTTTTGAGTATAATAAAAATATGGGGAACTAGTTAGTTAAATAAATGGAGATTTAGTACACACACACACACACACACACATATATATATATATTTTTTTTTTCTTGTGACTAAAGCCCTCCCTATTGGTAAGAAAGCTTTACATCCATCTTCTTTAGCTTAAGAGCTTTTGGCTATAACCATGATTTATGATCTACAATAGAACAGTAGCCAATATTTGAAAACAGCTGCACTTGAGCCATCTGTTTATGCCTAAATACCAGATGCTATATATGTTTAAAATTTATATTTACTGAAATTGCTTAATACATGCACTTAGCCCACTTACAGCGCTGCAGCTAACAAAACACAGAGGCTAGAAACGTTCTTGAATCATGGATAGATTAAATGCATCCCATCGTATCTCTCAGGACATGGAACATAACGCCCTGACAGGTGAATAGGAAAAATGTAATGGAACTTTACCTAAGCACCTAAAGGTTTTTGGCTGGGGAAAAAAGTTGGGTTGTGTGATTAGGTAAATTTTATCTCAATAGAAAACAAACAAACAAAAAAAATGAAAACAAGGTAGACTGCATTACCAAAAGCCATAAAATTGATAACCCTGATAAACATTTCACTATATTAATAAGCATTCTGTGTGTTGGGGGAGGGGTTGTTTTAGACATATTGTAAATTCAAAAGATTCTTTATCATGGTAATGACAATGAATATTCTTATAGGAAATAAAAAGAACTATTTAACTTTCCCGATTTTGTCACACACATTTGACTACAAAGTTCATTTCGAATTTTTACCGTGCTGAGTGACATATGGTAAAATGTTGTATATAACTACATAACTATATATCTCTATATCTCCATATTTATCTATCTACCAACCTACCTAGCTAGCTAACTTGTTGTTATATGTTGGAGGCAGGAATCTCTTGGACTTTAAATAAATGTGAAATTAATCTATATGACCTGGAGTGTAGTCTAATCTTTGCAAGGCTCTAGTATGGTAGCCCCAGCCATGGTCCTACAAGATAGCTGAACAACATTCTCTGTTCACTGGGTTGACTCTGTGTGTGTACATGCATGTGTGTTTACATGCATGTGTGTGTACATGCATGTGTGCTACGATGAACATGCACACACAAACCTTTTCTATATACTCTAGGTTCAAGGAGTTTGATTACATAGAATTAAAAACTGAGACAAAATATTCTGAATATATTTATTTTATAGAACTTTTTAAAAAAAGATTTTATTAATTTTATTTTTAGACAGAGGAGAAGGGAGGGAGAGAGGAAGAGAAACATCAGTGTGTAGTTTCCTCTCATGTGCCCCCTGCTGGGGACCTGGCCTGCAACCCAGACATGTGCTCTGACTTGAAATCGAACCAGCAACTCTGTTTCTCAAGCCGGTGCTCGATCCACTGAGCCACACCAGCCAGGGCTACCCTGCATAAATTTACAAATACTTTATTTCAATATAAACATAGTAAGAAATGCATTTGAAAGTCATTTTATTTCAAGCCTTATGGGCTAAACACAAGAAAGGGTAATATATAAACCTGCTAACTTTTATACATTGAATGTCATGCTCAGAAAAAGCCAGGGAAAACCACTCTATCTAAAGTCCCTCAGCCCTGGTACAATTTGACATTCTCTTTACTCCGAAGACATTTCACTTCCAATTGGATAGAGAACAAAACAGCATGTGACCAGGACATAATTTGTTTAGCCTTTCTTTAGTTGTGTGGTGGAGAAATAAAAAGTGCAAATATATGACTCATATTTTCAAAAAATGATTTTTCCCAAGCTGAAAGAGTTATGAATAAAATGAAATAAAAACGTATTCACAGTTTTAAAATTCATTTTCAACCTGTTAAAACAAATACAACTAAGAAGGACATGAATGCACATTTATGTTTTATATAGCTATTTCTTTCAGGAAAATAAAAATTCTTAAAATCTCCATTTCTTGACAGTATCACAATGAATTTCCTCACAATCATTAACGAGTGAAGTGGAACTCTGAGCAATAATCCTGCCTTTTAGCTGTTTGTATTGTCACTGCGGTGGCAGCTGAACTTAACATACCATTTGTTTTCAAAATGATGTCTTCCATGCAACTAAGTGGCTTAAACTCTGCTTTCCTGCTGTATTGTGTTTGTGTTTGTAAAACATTTCCATTAATGTGGCTGTTTTGAGTATTTCAAGTGTCATATTTTAGACATTTATACATTAACCAAAAATAGAAACATTGCATTATGCAGAGTATGACACATAAGAAATATAGAAACCTGACTTTAAAATACTCTATTGTAACATCACATACATAGTGCTGAGTTTTATATATCGAAGCAGCATCTTACTTACACATTTCCAGGGAAATGACAGTGCCAGGTGAGGGAAATGGTATTCATATCAGAGAACGAGTATGCTACTCCAGAAGTACAAACCTACATGCCATGGTCATCAGCTCCTGACTGTCAGAAACCAGTCTGCGATACTGAGCTAAGTAAAGAGAGATCCCCTTCGCTGACTGTAGTAAGATGTAAAAATATCTTTGGTAAAGAAATCAGTCCCATCAGAGAACACAGAATATGGGCTCAAATGTTAAGGTGGAAATACAGAAAATAACATTGAGCATTGGTTCCGTACACTGGCATAGATGCTTCCACGAAAACCCAATTTTCTGTTTGTCCCTGTAAGTCTAGCTTAGGCAATCTCTCAGAAGATGAATAATGGTGGAGACTTTGTGCTCTGGGAGGATCTCGCTTTTAGCTATTTCCCTAAAAGATCAATGAAAGATACTGGAGCAAGCAATAGAGAAAGCTAACCCATCCAGCAAATCCCCAGCACTTTATCTGCTGTGCCTTCCTACTAAAAGTGACATGAAGAGTGTCAATTTTTTTTTCTTTTTTAGCTCCACAGACACAATTTCTTTGGTGAAAGAGAGAAGTACTACTCACATGCTAGACCTTGGGTAAATGTCCAAGAAAATGTTAAAAAATACACACACACATATACACGAGTCATAATACCAACATCACTATAACCCTCTCTAGTCAACATTTCCATTTCTGCACTTGGAGACTATTTGGGGGAAGCCAAGCTTATGGTACTGCCCTTGCAGTCCAAATCAACATCTAGAACACATCTCTATTTTCAATGTGGGCTGTGTCTCTGAGTATGGACTGTGCACTGTACACACTCAGAATGTAATCGATATGAATAATCATGATCAAAGTAAATGTTTAGTATTTATGAAGTACCATTTGCTATTCTTGTGCTTAACTTCTAGTGATTTATTATATTCTAACTATGACTTTATGAGGCCGGTGCTATTATCATGTCCACGATGCAGATGTGAAATCAGAAGCACAGATTCACCCAGTCACTGTTGAAGATCACACAGCTATATGCATAGGAACTGGAATCTTGATTCAAATTTTGGCTCTATACTTCAACCACTATATCACATGCTTCTTCACTCTTGTGCCTGCTCTTCGACTACTTTGATTTCCTCTATCACTACCTAGAAGTAACAGAAATTGTGGAAAAGGCAGAAGCTGTCATTAATAATAATATATAAACCCTGTTTACAAAGAGGTTAAAATCCAGCAAGGACACCGAATACAACAAAATGAGATATTAGATTGTATTTCGCTATTAAAAACTACAAAAAGTGAAATTATTTGTTAACATTTATGAATGTTACAAGAAAACTGTGATTTCTGACCAAGAATTCATCCATAGAAGAGAAAGGAATATTATATAGACGGGTTTCAAAGTGCAGTGATGAGAATGAACAAAGTTGCTGCCCTGTACCCTACTAAATTAGGTCATTAAATAAGCCATTTACATATGCACTACACACTTACTCCTGAAAAAAGCTCTATGGTGAGGAGATTACTACTTGAAAGATTAAGTATTACTCCCATGGTCATATGTGTTTTAAGTTATGAAGTCAGAATTGAGATAGAAATTCCAGTAGTCTCAGTGATAAAACTGAGACCTTAAGTAGGCTTTGGGATGCAAAAGAAAGAGAAATATCACACACACACACAAATATGTAGGAATAATCCTTAGCATGTGTTGTCTGAATATATGAGATGGGCCACGTTACTCTTCACAATGGTCTTAGATGCCCTAATTGCACCCAGAATTTGGAAGACAACTGATGTGACAATACCACAAATGTGGCTCATAGCAACTGTGGGATTTAAAGGCGCAAAGAAATGCCTGTGTTGTTTGCAAGTAATTATTTGGAAACAAGGTATTATGCACACAACTGGAAACAACAGAGAGCACATTTTCTCGATTTGTACTAAAGATATCTTAAAGAATACCTAGTCTAAGGCAAGTAGATGAATTTGTAAAACCCAGAAGAGAACTTAGATATCAGTAAATCCATTAAGTCTATACTTATTTAAGACATAGAGATGGCAAACACCTTGCCCAAGGTCACAATTAATCAATGACAGAATCAATCCTAACAATAAGGTCATCTCTTTCTTTATCATGTACTATGGCTTCATTGCAACTGGATCATCCACAGTTCCTTGTAAAACTGCCTGAAAGTTTCTATTTTTTTCCATCTGTACTGTTTGACAGGCGGGACTGATTCATGCTCTGTAGGACACTGATACTCTAGTAACTCCCATCATAAAAATGGCCTGTGATTATTCTGGAAAATTGTAGGTCCTCAAACAGCAGCTGTAGGAATCTTTTGCTATAATTCAGAAGATCATGAAGCAACAGTGACTAAGGTAGAATGGACTTTTTGCATAGCTTTCCCTACTCACCTGTGGGGTTGCCTTTGGAAGTAAGACCCCACAGGCAGTTAATTTCTTAGTTGCCAGGCAAATGAATGCATGAGGATGGTAGTATGTGTTCACGTCTTTATTTGGTAATTGAAATCAATCAGTCATCATAATTTGTTTATTATTTTTGTATAATAGTTCTTGTCAATATACAATTTGATTACCTGCAAGATAGTTTAACATTTATATATCATATGTTAGTTTGTCTTCTTTTTAACTACATTACTCATTGTTTTTTTCCTACAAAAGAGAATAAAATATCATAAAGTCATTATTTCAGACACCAAGTTAACATATTAGCAGACAAGTAACTTTGCTTTTGAACTTACTGATATTAAGAGCTATGGGTATAGGCCTGGCTGGTGTGGCTCAGTGGATTGAGCACGGGCTGGGAACCAGAGGGTCCCGGTTCGATTCCCAGTCAGGGCACATGCCTGGGTTGTGGGCCAGGTCCCCTGTGAGGGCCATGTGAGAAGTAACCACACATTGCTCTTTCTCTCTCCCTTCTCTCTCTGAAAATAAATAAATAAAATCTTAAAAAAAAAAAAAAAAAAGAGAGAGCTATGGGTATAGCATGGAATGACCAGTCTAGAAGTTTGTCTTTTTTAAATCAAATTTCTTACTTTAAGATTATTTTTCCTTTTATGTCACTTCTACTTTTCCTTTTGCTGTCATACCTGTATACACCCTGGTATTCAAAAGCCTATAAATGCAATGGCAATCCCTCTATGAATGTGTTTAATGATATGTGTAGACAAAAAAAAAAAACAAAACCGAAAACTCTTTCCTTACCTGGAAACTTTATAATCTCACCCTTTCCTATGATCATCATTACCATCATTGCAATTAACAGACATCCAAATTTATGGCTAATCTTTTGAGTAGCTAACCAAAAAGGGAAACCCTTGTTGGAGGAAACAAAATATTTTCCTTACAACTAGCTCTTCTGTGAAAATATCTCTCCTTCTTAGGAAGCCATAATAATAAAAAAATCGCCTAGTGGGCAAAGAGCACTTCAGGGCTGGAATAGACAGTGCTTTTGGATCAGCTGTTGATAGACAGCTATAAAATAAGTATAATCATTTTTTGAAAACTTAAATTAGCATGGTTAATTTAAATAGGTTGAAGGTAAGCTTTAGTTGAAACAATTTTCTCGTTTACTTATAAGACTCTCTACATAAAGTTCTGTCCATGAGAAGAAAAGATAACTCAGTAAAAATCCTTTTTTATTAAATTTGACAAACTAATAAATAGGTTTTTATTAAGGCATGTTTATAAACTTGTACTTCAACTACGTAGTTAAACATTGTCTAAGTTGGTTTAGTGTACTGGTATTTATTTATTACCAGAAAAAAATATCTTATGTCCTCTCCACTCATCGCCATACAACTGTATCCACACCCTACACAAGGCACACGTAATTCCAGATTTACTCATACTGATAAATAAAAGCTATAAAAATGAGGTCAATAGAAATTCTGGAGTTGACAAGTGTCATAACTGAATGAAATATTCAGAAAACTTTAAGTTAGTTCAGTGGAGATTATTTAGTCTAAGGGTAAGAAAAATAAAAAAGAAGAAAAATAAGCAGAATCTCAAATACCCATGGAACACCATTAAATGTGCCAATATATTTACAATTGGATGACAGAAAAAGATGAGTAAGAAAAAATATCAGAAGAAAAAGGCTGAAAACATCAAATTTGGTGAAAAGCATTAGTGTACATCTACAAGAAGCTCAATGAACTCCAAGAAGGAAAAACTCAGAGGGTCACACCTGGACCATCAAACTCAAACTGCTAAATTTCTAGCAAAGAGAGCATCTTAAAAGCAGCAGGACAGAAACTACTCAACAGCATGAAGAATAAGGCAGGTTGCTGGTGGGAATGCAAAAATGATACAGCCACTTTGGAAGACAGTTTCAGTTTCTTATAAAACTGAACATATCCTTACCTTATGGTCCAGCAATTGCAGTTTTTGGTATTTACCCAAAGGAGCTGAAAACTCATGTCCATGTGAAACCCTACACACAGTTGTCTGTGCCCGACTTACTTAAAATTGACTAAGATGCAAGCGAGATGTCTTTAAGTAGGTGAGGGGATAAATTAACTGTGCTACATACAGACGGTAGAATATCACTCCAGACTAAAAATATATGAGTTATCAAGCCACAAAAAGACATGGAGGGATCTTAAATGTGCTTTACTAAGTGAAAGAAGCCAATATGAAGAGGCTAGATACTGTTTGAGCCCAATAATGTGGCATTCTGGGAAAGGCAAAACTGTGGAGATAATAAAAAGATCAGTGGTTGCCAGTGGTAAGGGGACAGAGTAGGCATGAATAGATGGAACACAGGATTTTTAAGTCAGTGATAATACTTTTATGATACCATAATGATAGGTTGTTATACATTTGTGCAAACCCTTAGGAATGTGCAGTATTAAGCATGAACCCTAATGTAAATTATAGACTGAGTGGTTATGATGTATCAGCGTAGGTTCATCAATCATAACAAATGTACCACTCTGGCAGGAGATGTTAATAATGGGGACCCTATACATGTGTGTGAGCAGAAGGATATCGGAATTTTCTATAGCTTTATGTCAGTTGTGCTGTGAACCTAAAACTGCTTTTAAAAATAAAGTCTTAAAAAAAGAAAAAACCTGGGGAGAGCATAGAGCTATATAGGAACAAAGTTTTTGTATAGTATCTGAATTGGTTTGTTAGGACTATTTAAGTGCCACAGACTAGGCAGCTTAAATGAGATATTTATTGTTTCATACTTCCGGAGTCCAGAAATCCGAATCCCGGTGTGGTCAGGCTTGGCTGCTTCTGAAGGCTGTGAAGGAAGGCTCTGTTCTAGGTCTCTCTTCTTGGCTTATAGAGGGCATCTTCTCCCTGTGTCTCTCTATGTTGTCTTCACTGTATGGAAATCTGCACGCATACTTCTCCTTTTCATACAGATACCAGTTATACTAGCACAAGGCCTACCCTGATAACCTAATTTTAATTCAGTTACTTCTTATCTCCAAATAAAGTCTCACTCTAAAATACAGGGGTTTGGGACTTCCACATATAAATTTAAGGGGCAGGACAGGGACACAGTTCAATGCATAACACTATTGAAATTAAATTGGTATGACTACAAACTGACTGTTATCAGATATTAGGAAAATAACTCAAAAATTAAGTAAAACAAAGAGAAGAAAATTAAAATGACACACTAGAAAAAATATTTTTAACATAAAACAAGGTAATGATAAAAGAATAATAGAGCAAAAATAATATAACACATATATAAAACAAAAAAACAAAATTGCAGACATAATCTCCCTTATTAATTATTATAGGAATACATGTAAATAGATTAGCATTCTAATTAAATGAATTAGCATTTTAATTAGAGGACAGACATTGGCAGAGCAGTTTAGAACATGACACAACTATATGCCGTCTACAAGAGACACGTGTGCATTTTCAAAGGCGGAGTAGGCTGAAAATAAAGGAAAGAAAAAAGACATACCGTACACACAGTATCCAAAAGTGAGTTGTAGTGGCTACAATAAAATCAGACAAAATAGAGCTTAAGGCAAGTATTTTTACTGACAAAGAAGAACATTTTATTACATAAACATTACTCTAACAAGAAAATAGAAGAACTATCGTCATATTTACAATGGACTTGATAAAGACTCTCAAAATACCTTAAGTGGAAACAAAGTTGAACAGGTACATAGACAATGCAATAACAATGGAGACCTTAATACCTTACCATTAATAGTGGATAGGGCACTTAGAAAAAGATTCACAAGGAAATAGAAGATAAGATCAACAATTTAAACCAACTTGGCCTAATAGACATCTATAAAACAATCCTTTCAACAACAGAAAAATATGTTTTTCAAAAGTGAACATGAAACATTATTCCAGATAGACCATATATGAGCCCATGAAATAAACCACAATTAGGTTTAGAAGGACTGATCTCATAAATATAATGTTCACCAATCTCAATGGAATTAACTTAGAAATCAATAAAAGACAAAGAAAAAAGAGAAAAGATTCAAACCACTGAAATCTTGAATAAAATAAAAGATACAATTAGCAACCTTACAGAAATAAAAAGGATTATAAAGAAATGCTATCCACAATCACATGCAAAAAAATTGTGTAACCTAGATGACTTGAATAAACTCCTAGAAATATATAAACAACCAATGCTAACTCAAAAAAAGGAGAGAAAATTTAATAGATTTATAAGAAAGGAGATTAAAATAGTAATTAAAAACAACAGATAATTTAGATATCATCAAAATTTAAAAAAAATTGTATATCAAAGGATGCTACCAAGGCAATTAAATAATTGTGAGTTGGATAAAACATCTGTAATTCATATAGCTGATAAGGAACTTTTATCCATAATGTATAAAAACTTTTTCAGCCCTGGCTGGTGTGGCTCAGTGGATTGAGCGCGGGCTGGGAACCAGAGGGTCCCGGTTCGATTCCCAGTCGGGGCACATGCCTGGGTTGCGGGCCAGGTCCCCGTGAGGGCCATGTGAGAGGCAACCATACATCGCTGTTTCTCTCCCTCTCTGTCTCCCTCCCCTCCCCTCTCTCTAAAAATAAATAAAAATAAAATCTTAAAAAAAAAGATATTAAAAAAAACTTCTTCAATTCAACTATACAATGATAAGTAACCCAATTATGATATAGGCAAAGGATTTAAATAGACATTTCTCTAAAGAAGATAAACTAAAGGCTAATGAGACATTTAAAATGCTGATCAAAAATCAGTAGAAACCTTCAAGTCAAAACCACAATCGACTACCACTTCACAACCACTAAGATAGTTATCATTACAAATAAAGGTAAATAGAAGGGTTTCTCAGGAACCACTATAGAGGACACATGGACAGAACCAAAGCGGAGGGTGGAAGCAGGGGAGGGAGGTGGGTTTGGAGGGGTGGGAGGAGAGGAGGGGAGAGGATGCAGACAACTGTAATTGAACAACAATAAAGTGATTTAAAAAAAAAAAAGAAAGTGTTGACAAGGAAATGTAGAAATTAGAACTCTCATACATTGCTGATAGTAGTGTTAAATAGTGCAAATAGTGTGGAAAACAGTTTGGCAATTCCTCAAAGACTTACACATAGGGTTACCATGTGTCCTATCAATTCCACTCTTATATATATCTAGAAGAGTTGAAAATAGTACTTAAATACTTGTATGGAAAGCATTCATAACTGCATTACTCACAATAGCCACAAGGTGGAAACTAGAAAAGCTTCCCCATCCCCTAACCCACCTCTCCCCGGTAATAACTGAGGGAGAAAATAGGTGAAAGGACAGTGAAAACACCCGTATTATACTGATGTGATATTCATAACCTGTCAACATTTAATCTTGAATCCATTTTCTAAAAGTTAGGAAGTTATCCATTAAAAAATCTCTGCAAATGGAAAGCTAGCATAGACTTTAAAAGAAAGGTATTTATTATTTAAAATATACCAGAAGATTTTTAGTTTAGGAGTAATGTTGACACAACCTGATGTTCCTATGATTCGCTAAGCTTAGCTCTGCCGCAGAGGAAATTAATTTTAATCATACAGTTTACCGCCTCCATTGAATTAGATCATGGAAATTGAAGTAGTTGTCTCACTTGTGAATTCAAGTATTTAGAAAAATAAGTATATGTGGAGTAAGTGATTAATTATATACAGTAAGTGATTATGTACACTTCTATACTATTCTTTTTCTCATATGTGAATTTGTCTGTCCATCAATGTCATGCAACTTTCTTCCAGAAAATTCTGTTTTACAATGGGTGAAATCTATAGTTTTAAAATTCTGTAACTACTCTGTAATTACCTAAATTAGAAAAGACTGTACTACATATTACGAAAGACTATACATAATTAATCAGCAGTTGATTTTGACTCATAATCAAGGTCTAATTTAGATAACAGACTTAGGGTTTAAAGAGATATAATTTTGAAAGATATTTTCAGATGACTTCATATTTAACGTTTTATCACCAAATAAGTATTTATGCAAAATAAATTCAGGAATTAATGTTTTCCATACACGATTCTTTGTTTAAATGCATTAATTTATTTTATAACTTATTTATGTGTTAGATAAAGAGAGCTGGTCTAATAATAAATATTCTCACACAGACATTTATGTATACCTAATAAATTCCCTTAGGGGAAAAGCATGCAGATTCCAAAATGATACTAAACTTAGATAATGGAAAAATGATTTCATAGGTATGGCAGCAGTATTAAGAACACTTTTTTGCTTTGATGGTTGGTAGCTTTGAAACAGGGCAAACATCTGAATGAAGTGCAGTGTGGTTGATTGTCATCATGATGTCGCTTACGGCTGGAGGCCGATTCACACTCCCGCAACACAGCTCTTCCTTAATGCGGCTTTCCCAGACAGTTCCGGTTTATACATTTTGCTCCAGCATAATTATTTACAGCTCCCAACTTTACTCTCATGCTTCAGATAATAATTTATAAGGTCTCTCTAGGTATAAATTCATATAATTTGGAAAGGGACTAGTGAGGTCTCTAATGCCAGTGACAAAAGATCTAGAACTGTCAGAAAACTGCGTTTACACTGATTTTTTTTCTTATGTTTAAGTACTTTAAAGTGTCCTTGTTTTGTTTCCAGGACTCTGTTGTCTTACATATTGGCAGCAATAATTCCTATATCGAAATAAAAATTAAGTTGTCCTAAAAAATGTTAAAAAAAATAAATCTGAGCCCTGACCAGTGTAGCTCAGTTGGCTGGGTGTCACCAGTCAGTGACACCAGTTCCATTCCTGGTCAGGGCACACTCCTGGGTTGCGGTTTCCGTCCCCAGTCCGGTGCCTGCAGGAGGCGACCAATCAATATTTCCCTCTCACATTGATATTTCTATCCCTCTATTTTTTTCTCCCTCACCCCTCTCTAAAATAAATAAGTGGATTAATTTGATATAATTTGAACAGAGCCTGCAAAAGAGGGTCTACAGAAACATCAATGTTTTTAGATAATTTTGTTTAATATAACCCTTTCGTTTTAAGCTTCTCTTTGGTGCATCTGTGATACTGTTTGGAATGGAAAATGAGGGGATAAATGTAAATCTCTATAGCATTTATTTTCCTTATGTCTTTTTTTAATTTTCAATAACACATTGGACATCCCTGCTTGGGAGGATATCTAGAACATGAAATTGAACTTTCATGGTAAAACAGACCCTCTCCTGTGGCAAGATACTGTCCTGGAGGAAGTGGGTGTGCATCTTGTTTCACTTTGTAGGAGTGACCTGGTATGTAATGTGTTTTCCTTAATAATGTGCTTGAAAAATATATTTGAAATGTGGTTAAATGTCAGACATTTAATTTAGTAAATTAAAAATAGAGGCCATATGATATTTCTTAAAAAATGTTCTCTTGGTGTCATCAAATTTTTCTTTTGTGGCCTAAAATTTTCATTCTTTAATTCTGCCTGTGCCGTTACAACCAGACTCTTACTGCCCTCTGCTCATTCAATTTCCTGAAACTTCAATTTATAGAGTGAGAATTCTATTTCCAGTTATAGCTTGCAGATACTGTAAAAGCAAACCTTAAAAGGAGAAGAGCCAATAATTTAAATATTGAAATATTAGGATTCAATAACATAATAAATATATACTTACAAACTCCAGAAAGTAGTCTGTATAATTTAAAGGTGAACTTTTCAAAAAAATTATTCTGCACTTCTAAATTAATCATCATAGGAACATTAAGGTTAATGGTATTCTGGAAATAAAGTCATTTGTGTTTGGTTAAGCTATTAATCCTATGATGTGTTTAAATTAGTAATTTAATTCTACTGATTTGACTTTGAAACCAAATAGGAAACATTAAGAACAGAAGCTTACAGGGCTGTCTTTGAAATGTGTTCCTGCTAAAATAAATGTTTGCATTGCCCTTAGATTTTTATCCTGCATAATATATACCAAAAAGTACAGATTTTCATCCTCATCCTGCAGATATTAAAGTGACACTTTAATCACACTAGATTAATCACACCATTGTAACCATAACTTCTTTTATAATTCTCATATATATATTTTCCAAATTTTAAACTATTAAAAACAAAAAAGTTACTATTTTAAGCATTGAAAATATTTACCAGATGGCTTCACACTCATGTTAGAATGACGCGCCATCTACATATTCTCCCCTTAAAAACTTCTCAGTGTTAGCTTCATAAACTTTGACAAGAAGATATTCTTTTAATTAATGACTACATTTATTTTGGGTAGTAAGGTGTTGGATTCCTTTTTAACCTAGCAGGCATAAAATATGCTTACCAGGAAACCATCCCTTGTGTATTGGAACTTACGCTATATTTTAGTATAATTAAAGAAATGTTTCTAGATTTATACTAGCTAAATGGGTAGTATGGAATTATTTTAGGGAAGGCTATTTGGAACTGATAAGTCCTCTTAATAGGTTATTAAAGCTAAAGTAAAGATAGGATTATTAATCTGAATAATCTTTCTATTCATTCCAAATGGAAAAAAGAAGAGGAAAAAATGACCAAAACTTGTAACTTTTAAGCAGATAATTAACCACTGCTTTAAGAAATAGGCTCCTCACTTTCCCTTCATGTTGGCTTAACACCAGAATATTTTCATATTAATTATCCTAAATGATCATGCTTCCCATAAATTACTGGTTATTTATTTAATGCCATTATATTCCAAGATAAAAAAAAAAACACTTTCATTTCTTATATCACATGTCTCTAACTATGTGAAGTGATGAGCATTTTCTTTTTTTTAATTTTTGTATTGTTGTTCAAGTACAGTTGTCTCCATTTTCCCTTTACCCTGGCCATCCCCGGCTCCCGCCCTCAATCCCACTCCCTTTGGCTTTGTCCATGTGTCCTTTACACATGTTGATGAACACTTTTAAAGTCTTAGAGAAAATGTAGTTCAATATTTGGTTCTATATTTGATTTCTTCATTCTTTAATTTTGTTCATTCATTTGACCAATATTCAATCATAATTCTTATCTTTACTACCAATGTATTTAAACTGAATTCATTACACAACGTTGTTCTGATATCAAAAAATACAATAAAATTGAAGAATCTGTTACCTCCTAGAAACTGTACATTTACATTACTCAAGGGGATAACCAAGAAAATCTCAAACATGCAAATAAAGATGACTATTAATGCCTTTAAATGTCTGAAATTTGGAGAATAGAAATAAGCAACATTAGTTTATATTTATAAGGAAACGATTTCATATCAATACATCAAAATATTGGCAACAAAATGTTGTTTATATAGTAGTTGTGACTTTGAATTTTAATAATAAATATTGTATTTTTCTTTTTACATGATTGTAAAAGTAAAAGGTCTACATGAGAAATGTGGAAAATTAATATCAGAATTAAAATGTAATAGGAATTATTACTGTCTTGACAGAACACTATTTTGCACACTGAACTTATACAACATTACCTGTCAATTATACCTCCATTAAGAAAAAGAAAAAAAAGAGTGTAAACTCCATAGTGCTTGGCATAGTTATTTCCCATCTTAGTTACCCTACAAATACAGCTTTCTATAAAATATTTTTTCAAACAAAACCCCAATTTATCTTTTCACTGTCTTTACTGTACTGATAGAATATTTGATTCCAATAAATATCATTCTGTAATTTTACCTCCACTTTGGATCAACAGCCTTCACCCAGCCATGCTTACCCATGCTAAGGTTGTGTTCTCTCTTGTCGGCTCCAGCCAAGTCTCAAAATGTCTATTTGGGTCTGCAGCAAAACCTTTTTCACTCTAACATCTAATTTTTGGCTTATTTTCCACAAAGAAAGAAAACATTGTATATAAATGCATATTGATGCATCATGACATTATTATTTCCAAGGACGCTATTATTTGTATTTCTAAAAAAGTCTAACTGTTCTCATTTTAATGTTCAATGTGGAACACAGTATTAGTTCTTTATTTCCAGCATTAGAACATTTTGTAACCTCAAACTCCAATCTCATTGTTTTTTTAAATATATTTTTACTTTTATCTGAATGAGCTATTCCCTAGCCCCCACATAGTTCTTATAATTGGGTAGAATGTCTTGTTATATAACCTGTTTTCTCTTTGTGAATATCTGCTTAAGCAATGTTGCTTTTATCATTTCCTTTTGATAGTGTCCTTTCTTTCTCTACATTTTTTCTGAATCTACAGAAGCAATAAAGCTTCTTTCTTTAGCTAACTAAATTTATCTCTTGATGTCCTGATGTTTTAATTCTGAGGTCTGCCTAAGTGAAGGAAAGTAATAGTTACATTTCATATTTGGATAGCACTTTGGAATTCCAAAATATTTTCATTGGAACACTCCAAACAATCTGGAGATATATATTTATACCCTTTCTCATATTGTTTTTATTGATATCATAGCAAAACCCAGAAAGATTAGGTGACATGCCTGTTACCTGAGAAACCCTTGTTCTTCTTGCGGACACAGTAAAGAATTCCGGTCAGTGAGCCTGTTAGCGTGTATACAAAGTCTAGTCCTACTAAGTTCTAATGCCAGAGCAAAAGCAAGGGTGGCAAGAACAAGGTAGCCAGAAGCCAGCAGTCCAGGGGCCCCCCATGTGGCAAGAGATGCACGAGGCTAAGAGAAGACAGCAGCCCTTTGTTTCAAGGACTTATATAGTTGGTGGGATGGGGGAGAGAGAGTGACATACTGGTTGATGCGTAGAGGTGGTGCCAACTTTCCCCCAGGGAGACGTGACTATACAAACTTGGTATGGGTGGGGGTCTGTTAGCCCTAATTCTTTTTATTTTGTTTTATTTTTTATTTCTAAATTAGTTTATTGTTCTTCAATTACAGTTGTCTGCTTTTTCTCCCTTCCCCTCCCCCCACCCCATCCAAACCCCGCCACCCCTTACTTCCACCCTCCCCCTTGGTTTTGTCCATGTGTCCTTTATAGCAGTTCCTGAATACCCTTCTTCCCCAAATCCCCTCCCCCTTCCCTCTGGCTATGGTTAGATTGTTCTTAATTTCAATGTTTCTGGTTATATTTTGCTTGCTTTTTTTCTTTTGTTGATTAGGTTCCAGTTAAAGGTGAGATCATATGGTATTTGTCCCTCACCACCTGGCTTATTTCATTTAGCATAATGCTCTCCAGTTCCATCCGTTCTTATCTTGCTTCAGATTCTATTTGTTCATTTTGCATACCTGATGGGAGGCAGGCAGTTAACTAAGGTTGTTTATGGGCTTTTTCTCTGGGCACCATAGACCCCTCCCCCTCCCCCCTTCTAGGCCTTGGAATGAATACACACTCTCAAGTTTTTTCTTTTCCCAGATAGTGGAGATGATGCACACAGACTTTGAAGGGCTTCCGCCATGTACTATCTTGTTGCTTAGAATGCTTGGCAGTCTTACTGAACCAGGACTACTGGTAAGGCATGTCTACTGGTAAGGCTCAGGACTACTGGTAAGGCATGTCTTCCTTTGCTTCTCGCCCCCTGTATTAAGTTCTTTGTGAGGTTGCAATGGTGAGGGGCCTTGTCTTTATTTTCCCTCTGGCCACTCATTCCTAGCTGCTACTTAAGTGTTAAAAGGTGTTTCCTGGCAACCAGGACGCTAGCCACTGGCCAGCAACCGTAGCACAGTCTCAGGGTTCCTCTTACAGCCATCTCCTGCAATAGTCCCACGGCCTCTGTACTTCAAGTGAGTTATTGTTACTCGACCTCCAATATGCTTTCCTTCCAACCAAACCTGAAAGCTCAAAACAAAACAAAACAAAATGCAATAAGCAAAGACTTTAATGTAGTTCAACTAGATATGTGTCAAGGCTGCTTTCAACCATAAGATTGTATAATTACAACTTCATCTAGAGAAAATGAGAAAAATATGCCAGAATTTATTACCTAAATCATTCCTTGTTTTATCCTGGTCTTTCCTAGTTTCCGCCTGTACTCATCTCCTTTTCTTCTTTCTCACCTAAGAGCCAAGGGAGAAAACTGTCAGCATTAAAGGGGTCACACTCTGCGTGATCACACGGTGCACACTGCCTTTCTTCCACAAGGAGGCCTGGATACTTAGTTTTACATACCAGCCATGATGTTTTCAGTACTTTAAATGGAAAGTGTGTGGGAATCTGTGTGTGCTTTTCTGTAGTGATTGCAACAGCTCTAGGGCACACTGCACTGGAATGCAGGGCATGGTTTCTCGGCTGCACTTGGATCTTAGTAGACCTTAGGCTATGTTTAACATTTCCTGTCACAATATAGCAACTCACTACATTTGTACAAGTTAGGGTAAGAGAATGTTGGGCAACATGGAGCTCTTTACCTTTGTACATTTGAGAGAAAGTTCATAATGTTAGAAGTCCATTGAGTAGTATAAGTGAAATTGCATTGATCGTACCTGGATTTTAGACTCCCTTATCCCCAGAAGATTAATAATAAGCATCATATTTTTGATGGCATCTCCAAATGCATCACTATGCAAGCCAATCATATTGTTCATGAGCATTGATTTACAGATGGTTTTTCTTATGATAATTTTTAAATTAATATATTTATCCTCTTTTTGTTTTTTTTTAATATGAGCAAGAGTAGATGAATAAGCCATAGGGGCTTAGAGTGATTATAAGCAGAAAATACAGATGGCAAAAAATGTCACAAAGCTTGAAGCTGTTATAAATTGAATAGCATAGGTCAGACTTTCAAACTAAAGGATTTGTTCCCCAGTTGGCCAATGAAATTTTAAGTCATTACCAACAATACAAGTTCCAATACTTCTTGTACAGTGCCAGCCCTGTAGAAAAATGCATGTTAGTGTCAAAGTTACTGTTTGATCATGTTTAAAACATATGTACATTAACTTTTTAAGATCTTAGAATGAGAATTGATTTTATAATAACTTGTAATTTTTATGTTGGAGAAAAATTACATAGATGCAACTTCATTCTTTGGCCATAATTATGTTATAATTATGACTGTATCTATAATTTTACCTGTAGACTTTCCTAGCAAGAAGACCATTGGCTATGCTTTTAAGTGTATAACAAATTTAAATCTCCCTATTCAGTACATATATGTCAAAAAAGATTACCTTGAGTTCATGAAGTAGTCATATTTTGAACAAAGTATGACAAGTACATAATATAGATAAAAGATTGAAAAAGTAGTTATCATTAACTAGTCAGTAATTTGAAATAAGGAAACCATATATACCAATTGGGTTTTTAATGCTATAGGTCTTGATTGTCAACATTCTGTGCTAACTGATCGTGAGCAGTGAGCAGGCATAGAAACCTTAGACATACCCCACCTCAAGCCAGAGGCCTTGAAAACTCTGTGACAAACATAAAATGCACCAGATATTGATTTATGATGTACCTTTCCTGAACCAAGATCCTGATGGTATCTACTATCTAAGATTTAAGAGTAAACTAAAGCAAACATCTTCTACCTAACCTTTTTGAAGAGCACACATGTAAAAATTTAAGAAGAGATTGGATGTGGTGGCAATTAATACTGTGTTCTTATTCTATCGTCCTTGACTAATTGGTCAGCATTGTTATTTCCTTTACATAATTACTGAAACAAATCTGGAAATTTGTTGGAGCAAGTTTTACAGGATAGAAAAACATTGTGAAATAAATAATCAATGACCAAAGAAACCCAGACCATCAGGAAGATAGACATGTAAGTTCCTCATTATCCCACCACACAGGACATTGTCATCTGGGCCTAACTCACAGGTTGACCTTGATGGAAGACCTGGTGCTAAGTCTCTTAACCAGCTTCTAAACTGAGCTTTCTCATATGAGAGTTAAGTTGCAATTGTACCCCATTCTTTACCTGCTCTGTGATTTCAAAATTATCTCCTCTATTAACTTCTGCCTAGATCCTAACTATAAGCTCATATATTTTAATACTTCTATAAAGGAAAGTGGTATGCCATTTCAAAATTTACTTGGAACATAGGTATATTCATTTACAGAGACTTTTTGAATATCTATTGTGAAAGTATTATCATCAGCCCTTTTTTATAGTTGAACAAAATCCATCTTCATGAAGATTAGATATCATTAATGAAATATTGCTAACAAGAACAAAAACACAAAACTATGGCTTCTAATCCAACTCTTATTTTCTTTGTATTGTTCTATTGATTTTCTTAGCCACCCTCCCAAAAACTGTGACTCTCTGGTACTTGAATATATATAAAGAATTATATTTCCCAAGATTCTAAAAGAAAAATATTTCAGTTCATCAGAGAGTGTTTTACTTTCCAGAAAGTAACATACTTTTTAGTGAGCATAGGGACCAAAAGCTCATGTATTTAATATAATTTGTCACTATTAACACAGGTATCTTTAAGTACTCAGGTAAAGCAGAGTTCAGCACAAACCCAAAGACGGCTTTGATATTACAATCTATTCAAAACATTAATTTTATTAATGCAGTTAAATTGTGCTATCTCCTCACCATTTTTATGTAAGTAAATGAATAAAGAATATTTGGGAAAAAGAATGTAACTGAAGAGAAATGCCACTAAACTCTTAAGAATCAGCATGGACAAAAAAAGGAAAAAACAACGACCTGACAAACAAGCCAACTGAAAATGAAACTGGCAGTCGAAACTGAAAGGAAAAATGAAATAAAAGAGGACAAATTAGCAGGTAGAACCGCATGCTGTTTTGTCATTAACTATTGTGATTCATAGAGCTCCCTTGATATTAGTCTCAGGAAAACAGCTATTTTGAGCATTCAGTCAGTTGACTGTTCAGGATATAAATAAAATACTGAGAGAAGAGAGGATTGAAGCTTAGCCCTTTTCGGGTCACTAATCTTACACACTCCCTTTCTCCCGTATCATCTCTCCCCGAGGGCCAACATAAATCTGAGCAATAACGATAACTAAGTTCGACAAAGAAAACTGCACACATGTGTTGTATGTAAATATTTGTGTTTGTGGCCAGAATAGAAAGGGGGAAAAGTTGTGAGAGTCCTTTGAGTTTTCTAGGCTGTTAAATGTATTTTTGGACATATATTGGAGAATTCTGGGAATACTTTTGGACAGTATGAAGGTGGTTGATGAAGGAGGCTTTGCTCTTGCAACTTCTTAGGAGATCAAATTCTAAAACAAATCCAAGCACGGGAACAGCGGATGGAGTAGTCAAGGGGCGAGGGATGCGTTACTTACTTGACAGAGAATCAGAAGGCAGGAAGGAGAAATTTTCTTTTTAAGAGCCTTCAAAGGACCACATAAATAATCATTCTCATTAAAATATTTTAAATGGTTTGATTTTTCACAAATTTTTCCAGATGTTCTGTAGTCTCCTAAAAGAATATGCTTGACTAGCATAAGATGATAAATTATTTTCTTGAAAAGAACTCTATGCTACAAAATATTTTTATAAAAACTATAAAAAGAAATGATTCTATTTCAGCTACATCAAATATGCATCTATGTTTTCAAAAATATATACAGTTGTACATTGGGAAAAATTGCCGTTGTGTGCTGAAAATTGCACCTGTGAAGATTTAGAACTTCGGTGACTTAGCACCACTCCAAAATTCTACCTTTTGGGGGAATGTGGTACAATATATCCATAATGAATTATGGCTTGGAAAATTTATTTTTCAGTGGTAACACCTGGTCAAATTTTAATTTCTGAAAAGTATTGAAAACTACCAATTTCAGTTATACCATATTAATAAAGCATTACAAATATACATTTTAACTATATTACCATTCACACCTCATACCTAAGCCTAATAATATTGTCATATTAAATTTAATAAAGATCCAATTCTGGATCTCTTTAAAGAAATTAGAAGAGCTTTGCATTTTCGCTCAATTTTCTTTTTCTGTCAATGACACAATAGCATACAATTAGCTTTGTAATTTCAGCTCTAAATAAAGTAGAATCCGGAAATGTTTACATTTCTAACTTGAGTATTAATGATGAAATGAAAGCACTAAATGATAAACTCAACCTCAATGTGTTCTTGATAACTCTTTTATAGTCTATTCTGTAGTTTTCTCTTATTCCTTGGGCATGTAAAGTATGTGACATTGCTTGAAGCAGTACTCCCAAATTTACTTTATTTCCTACTCTTTCGCAGGATGTCATCTCTTATTTCATGTGTAGTGGCTTTTATGTGCTTTCTTTTTACGTCAAAATTTTAAAATTGTATACAAAATACATTGTTTTTTAAGAACATTAATAGGTGTGATAGGAAGTGGGATCTTTTGTTAAATGAGTTTATAAAATATGGACAAACAAAGGTTGGGCTGCTTTCCTGATTCCAGATATCTCGGAGTCTATAATAAATTAATTAGCAATATGACATCTAAGAGTAAGATATTGCGTGACAGGGTGTGAATGATTCACTGGAATTTTCTGTGCAGTTAAAAGCAGAAAATGAAAAGTCTAGTGTTGGGATGTATAGGCCAGCTACATTTTTGTTGTTGTATCTTAGGCTCAGCTAACAGAATCAGACACGGAATACGTTTTGCTCAGATAAAATGTACAAAAAAGGTCTGTCCAGGAAGTATCCAACCATATACTATGAAAAATAGAGACATTCATTGAAGAAGATACAAGAAACAAAAAGCATTGTACATAGGACAGTGATACCTCAATCCCCTTCACAGTAGGCACCTTGGTACCTGACACAGCTCCCCGATCTTTGTTGATTGCAGCCCTTACGCATTCAACATTCTCAGGCATTCCACTTGTTGCAGGCCTTCCAGAACATGGATCACTTTCAAAAGATTCTCAACCATCTTTGAAGTGTTTGTGCCACACTTTTATTTGCACTGCACTTATTGTATCACCCCCGAAAGCCTTCTGAATCAAATAGTTTCCGCAGAGGAATTTTCAAGCTTAATGCAAAACTTGATGCAGATTCGTTGCTCTATTCGCTCATTTTGAATGCGACAGCCACACAGTACACATGCTCACTCAATGGCATCTACCACCCACACTGACTAGCACAGTGAAGTTGTCATTGTTCACTCATGTGCATTTCAGTTTATTCTCCTTGGCTGCCAGGTTACATCAATGTTGCACAGCCATTCTGGTTACATTAACAGTGGCTGGACTTTTTCCAGACAGATCTTTGCATGTGTAAAGCAAAGTAGGTACTATTGTTAAAAAACTTAACATAGTTATTAATGGAAGATAAGATATGGAAGATACTTCCATAGTTATTAGTGGAAGATAAGTTATGAATGTGGTTATTTAATTCTAATGTGAACTGTACAGCATTCTAGATCAATTCTGCAAATATAAAGAGAACTTAAATGCCTTATTTCCTCAAGGCAATCTAGTAAAGGCATGAATTGGAAATAATATCTCTTTAGATTGAGTAAATAGTGCCTAGTGTGTGGTCCAAACACTTAAATTTCATGATAATGCTTAATCTTCAGTAGAATTTATAAGAGGTTATAGAAAGTTGGATGACCCTAGAATTTTACAAATTTGCCATCGTTAAAGGAAAATTGCAACCTAATTACCCATTTCTCGTGCATCGTTTTAATTATTTTAAAAAGTACTTTGCTTCTTGAAAGTTTACATAGAGAAATTGTGTTGCTGTTTTTGCCAATGTATTGCATTAATGATTGTCTACTACTTTGTTTTTAAAATAGAGGAAAAGAAAGAAAAATGGTAAAACATGATTTTTCATATATAATATTTATTTCCTGGCCAATTTCTATCCATAAAATACATGAAATAAGTTGTATAAGCTCAACACTCAACTTTCTACATCTCAGCCTAAGACTCAGCCCCTAGGTGGAGCTCTGGTTTCTTGCTGAGCCAGGAATTACTGTTACGGGATTTGCTGGGGACACCACAAAAGAAAAATTGCCCGAATGAATAAACAACTGAGGAGAACTCTACCGAACTCTAAGTTATTAACATCTTCATGTAGTTCCATAACTGCTATACTGAGCTTATTGTTATAAATACAGTTTTAATATATATCTCCTGTGGTGTTATGTAAGACCTTTTACAAAGAGATTGATGTAAGAATATCTTATTTGTAATTTTACACTCCCGCATACACTATTGGAAAATCTATCCTGAAAAGTACAAAAACAGCATTCTAAAAGACCAAGTATGATGTAGATGAAAATTAAATAAACATATATCTAATATTGAATATTGGCTTGTATATATTATTTCCACTAACAATAAAATGAACTGTAATTATTGTGTAGGAGATATAATATATACATAATAAATATATAATAGCATATTAGAAATCTGTAGATATTTTGTTAGATAACACATAGATTAGATATACCTAATATATGTACTGTATATATCTGATATATGTATCAGATATAGACTTGTACAGGTATACATAATTAAAAATAAATTAAAGATAGATTAAAACAAAAAATTGTGTTTTTTTTATTACATTGAAAGAAAACCGATCTATTAGGATCTTGATACTGTAAGAATGGTCAAATATTAGCATTGGCATCACCTGGCAGATTTTTAGAAATACAGAATGCCCACCCCAGACCTACTGAATCAGAATCTGCAATTGCACAATCCCCAGGTGCCCATGTAACTTAACTATTTTCACAGTTTTTTTTTAAGTTTATTTACCAACGATAAAATTTTCCAAGTCAAACATATCAGTTCTTTTCCTATATATGAATATAAAGTTTGTGCCTTTTTGATTAATGTAATAATTACTCTGTCTAAAAATACTTTGTGCTACTGAGTTATTTATATTATTTTTAGCTCTTTTGTATTTATACAGTCCAATTTACTAGTAGCTGTGTGTAATTCGGTCGTATTTTTTGAATTCAGTCTACTAAAATATGAGCTGGCTGAGGACAAGCTTACTCAGACTTGTTTACTGAGTATTCCCAGTGTAGGAACCAGGAACAGCAACAACCACAGCAAAGACAGAGAGGCTGGGAGAGGGCCAGAATCCAAGGAGAACAGAATAGACTTCAAAAGAGGATTTAGGAGGTCGGTTTCCTTGAACTGCTAAACATTAATGGGCATACATTTTATCTGATGCCTACAGCTTCGACAGTAAGTGGATGATGAGAGTCCCTAAGTGTTAAAGCTGTTCACACACATAGTACCACAGAGGAGGTGACACATTTCAGAGAAGGAATGTCCAGCTAATCAGAGAAACAGCTAATCTCGTTCTTTTGTTCATTCATATTATTCTATCATTGAACAGCTATTTTTAAATCCAAATTGTCAACCACCTTGACAAATGGAGGGCCCTGCCATCAAAGGTGTTATTGCTTTATAAGACAGGACACTGCCTTAAGACAGATGTGATTTAAAAAGCGATAAATAGATGTTTTGAGAGTGGAGAAACAGGTTGTTATGACATTTTAGATGGAAAAGAGAGGAAAACATTGCATAATAGAAGAGTACTTTAGATATTCCCACATATTATGGCCTGTGCTCTGGATAGTTAGGTTAAGTACAGATAAATCATGTGTCAGTCCTTCCAGGAAGCTTGAAAGAACGTATTAAATGCTGTTGCTTTGTTCAATTAAATAATACTGAAAAATAGCTCCAACCAGAGTGGCTCAGTTGGTTGGGCATCATCCTGCAAACCGAAAAATCACAGGTTTGATTCCCAGTCAGGGCACATGTTCATCCGTGGTTGGGACACATACAGAAGGCAGCCAATCACTGTTTCTCTCTAACTTTGATGTTTCCCTCCCTCTCTTTCTCTAAAATAAGAAAAATCAAAATAGTACTGAAATATATAATCAAAATGTGAATGCTTTTTGATCACACAGTGAAGCAGAACCCACATAAAAGGCAATTTGCTTATAGACGTGCAACTGCAAATAAAGTTAATATTTGACTGTGTATGATTTGTTACTGGTCATTTAAAATTCAGTCCAAACTTCTTGTAAAGGTTACAAAATAGTGAAATTTTCCCCCACTGTGTGAAGGCAAAAGTGTTACAGTTTTGATCTTAGAAGAAGACAATTATTGATACGTGAAATGTGAGGAACTCATGCAAAATTCCAATTTAATTGTTTTTTATGTTTAAACTATACATTGTTTGTGATATTCAATTTATGACTCAAATTTTTAAATCGTGGCTCAGAGCAGGGCAAAAGGAAGCTAGAGATCATCAATGTATATTTTGTAATTTTAGCATTCCTCTGAAACAAATACTTCTACCTTTGAAATCCTGCCTAAAGCTTTCCAAAATTATTTTTTTAGTATGATTGTCAGTGTTTTTCATAAATACAGAGTTAGCATCTATTTGATATTGCAGTGGTGTATATCTTTAAAATATCTTACTACGCTCTGCAAGTACTAAATTATTCTTTTCATTAAATTTACTTTGTGTCTTAAAATGAAGTCATTACATTTATGAATGATAACATTACAAAATGACTTTCAAATTAAATTTATAGTACAGATATTTCCAACTCCTTAACTGTTAATTCTGTAGCTTCTCAATACATTTAAATTATCTTAGAGAAAACATAATTCACTTCAGTAGAGTAGTGCTCTGTCTAAACAAATAATGGCATTAAATATATATCACATATCTCTAAAGCAGGGATTTTCAACTTTTTCATTTTGTGGCACACACTAATTACTATAATTCTAAGCACACAAAAGTATTTGTTTTACAGTCTGACAAAAAATAGATGTACTTTTGACTCATTCACACTAGACCACTCTTGTTTTGTTGGCTTTGTCATTTTTTTTTATTGAAAGCTTAAGGAAAATAGGTCAGTGTCCTTGACTAAATAGTTAGGTATTGCATGTTATTTTTTAAGATTTTATTTATTTATTTTTAGAGAGAGGGGAAGGGAGGGAGAAACAGAGAAAAAAATATCAAGGTGTGGTTGCCTCTCATATGTCCCCTACTGGGGACCTGGCCTGCAACCCAGACATGTCCCTGACTGGGAATTGAACCAGTGACCCTTCGATTCACATGCCAGCACTCAGTCCACTGAGCCATACCAGCCAGGGCAGATATTGCATGTTTTAAAAATTTTTGTGCTACAACCTGTTAAAAATCACTGCTTAAAGCATTTTATAGAAAGATAATAATTATTTACAATCACTTTGTACACATCCTGATTGTATCAGCGTTTACCCAAGGATCAGTAGAAGACGCAGCAGAGATTTGTTTTAGAGAACTGGTTCACCAAAGTGTGGGAGTTAAGCAGTCTTTGTGAGGCTGTTGGTTTAGCATCGGATGCTGATGCTTGGCATACACAGGAGAGGCAATCCCGAAAAAAGAAGAACCTTGACCAGGCTGGAACCTGTAAGTAGCTGCAAGCACAGCAAACTCAAAAGGGACGGACTAAAATCTGTATCCGTTATCATTGCCCTTGACCTAAGGGCAGTGTTGTCCTGAAGAATTTTGTGTCCTTCTCCAGGGCCCTTCACCTCAAAACTAACACTCCTGGCCCAGTAGTTAGAGAAACTGAAAGAGGACCTAGGCAACACAGAACAATTGTAGGTCCACTGCTATAGGTCCAATTCATACACAAAATGAATTCGCAAATATGCAACATCTGTGTACATGTATGTGAGCACACATGTGGGTGCACTATAAAATTGCAACTGTTTCCTCTGTCCTCTGCACCCAGAGAGGATGTCCCTTCTGCCCACCCTCCAAAATAAAAATACAAGAAATAGATTTTGGGAAGTGTAGTTCAACCTAGCCAACTTCACACATTCTGAACCCATCACAGTGATTTTGAAATCTAACACATTTATATAGTCTATTGTAAAGTAATATTTTTTCAAACAATGACTTCTTCTACTGATGAATGTTCAGTCCATGCTTCATATAGTTTAGCCAAATCTAGTCATGATTCTGTTAATACCCTCAGCACTGATTTTTATGTTCTAGCACATGGCGAGAGGAGATAGATAGAAGTAAATGTAGGAAAAGAAGTATGTTTGGCCCTGGCTGGTGTAGCTCAGTGGATTTAGCATGGGTCTGTGAACCAAGGGGTTGCCTGTTCGATTCCCAATCAGGGAATGGATTGCAGGCCAGGTTCCCAGTATGGAGCATGTGAAAGGCAACCACACAGTGGTGTTTCTCTCCTTCACTTTCTCCTTCCCTTATCTTCTCTAAAAATAAATAAATAAACATACTTATGTTTATGTTTCATGACAATTATTCTTCTGAAAATGAGATGCAGAATGAGCTTCTTGGCTCAATGGCAGAAGCAGCTTAATAAATATGTACCATGAATTTAATTACCTGTTTATTACTCATGATTCAGAAATAATCATTTTCCCATTATTATTCAATATATTACATTTGTTACTTAGAGATCATTGTGGAGTCACATGGAGTGTGACGTTGTTCGGGCAGTACCACTGCATTACATCCATATGCACATAGAAGTTCAGGTTTCTCATTTAGTCTCTGTTGGCAGTCAAGGCAGGGGCTCCTTGCTGCTGTCGTGATGGGAGCAACCACTCCTCATGCGGTTCTTACTGATACTATGCTGAGTGTGGGCTCATTGTCCCTGCTGATGGCGAACGTCCCTGCCTTCCGCTAGGCGCCTGTTGAGAGCCTGCGGGAACTAAAGGGGAGGGGTAATTCACTGATGCCATATGGAGTCACATGTAGTATGAAGTACTTGGCTCAGTTTCTCAAAAATTCTATAGCTTCCAAAACTATAAGAATATTGACATTGATACAGTCCATATACAGAATATTTATATCACCAAAGACTGCCCTTTTTATATTGCTCTTTTATAGCCATATCTACTTATCTCTCACCCTTAGTCATCATTAACCTTTGTCAACTTCTAATCTGTTCTTCTTTTCTATAATTTTATTTTTAGCAATAATGTTAAATAAATGAAATAATAAGGTATGTAACTTGCGGATCAACTGTTTTCACTCGGAAAAATCTCTAGAGATTTACCCAGGTTATTTTGTGTATCATTAGTTGTTCCTTTTCATTGGTGAGCAGCATTCAATGGTATAGATCATAACAATGTAATAATTCCTCCATTGAAAGGCATTGCATTGTTTCCTGTTTTGACTGTTATGATTAAACTGCTCTGAACATTTCTTTATAGTACTTTGTGTGATTTATTTCTCCTGGATAAATGCCTTTAACTGCAATTACTTGGTATTGAAAGCTGGATGTTTAGTCTTTACTTAAAAGAAAATGCAAAACTGTTGTTCAGAATGGTTGTACCATTTTACATTTCCATTCCCACTGACACTGTATGAATGACCCAGTTTCTTTGCATCCTTGTCAACATTTGATGTTATCATAATTTTTTTTTTATTTTGGCCATTCAGATAGGTATGTAGTGATATTTCATTTTTTTAAATCTGTACTTCCCCAGTGGCCACACATACATTTAGAACCATGACAGAATTATAAGTCTAAATTCATTCTCTAAATGTAATTTAGAGAACTCAAGAGGACAAAGGAAACCTATTGTTTAACTGTGTATTTTCTTATCAAGTTATTTCTTTTTTCATGAATGTCTCAGATACCTTCTTATATTGTTTCTTTTTATTTGGAGAATGCCCTGTGACTTCTGGTTTTTCCCAAAACTCAAATTGCCTTTGAAAGGGAAGATATTTCAGACCTTCGATGAGATTCAGGAAAATATGATGGGGCAGCTGATGGCTATTGGGAGAACTGTGTGGGGTCCCAAGGTGCCAACTTTGAAGGAGCCTGAGGCATCATTGTCCTGTGTCTTATATCTTATATCTTCTTCAATAAATGTCTCTATTTTTCTTATTACGTGGCTAAATACCTTCTGGATAGACCTCGTATTTTTAATATATATGTGTGTGTGTATATGTATATATATATATATATATATATATATATATATATATATATACACACACACACACACATTTATCTTTCTAAGATAAAAGAATTTATCTCCCATTTTCCCATTTTCAGGTATTGAGAGTTAGGACATAAGCATATTAATTTTGGGGTGGGGAGGATGACATAATTGAACTCATTGTATCACCATTACACTGTCATAAGGAATAATAGTTCCATTTTCCTAAGAGTCACCTGCGTCCCCTGTGCTCCACCTATTCATTCCTCCCTCTCTTCCCCCAAACTCCTAGCAACCAGTGATCGTTTTGCTCTCTGAATAGTTTTGCCTCTTCCAGTGCATCTTATAACTTGATCATACAGCCCGTAGTCTCTTTAGACAGGCCTCTTTCATAATACAGCTAAGTATGCTCCGTGTCTTTTCATGGTTTCATAGTTTCATGGTTTCCTCTGTGTTTTTTCATGGTTTGTCTTCAGTTTTTTTAAATTTATTTTTCCTTCCATTAATTTGAAGAAAAATAAATTAAATACTGAGTTGGTAATGTAATCTCATTTTTATAAAAAATTTCTATCCTGTATACATATGTATGTATTTTGCATGCTTGGATTTTGAATTTTTTTTTTAATTTTGCATTTTCTCCATTGCATAGGTTCTTTTTAATAAGCTTGAATAATTTTCACCAAGTGAAAACTACAATTTAAGTAAAAGGGCAATCAAACAATAGATACATTACTTATTGAGAACGCCTGCATATTTACAAGTGTAAGAGCCAAACTGTCTGTACATACGGGCTAACATCCAATGTCCTTGACAGCAATGTGAAACCATCTTTACATGCCCATCTGTGACCATGTATATGCAATGTGAGGATACATTTTGCACTGCAAGAAGGAAATTCAAACTAAGCTATGACCGAAATAAGGATTCTCAGCAGAAAAAGAAAACGAAGTGAATAAAATTACATATTAGCTCAAATTAACATGAATATGTGCCTAATAATGCAACACAGTGTGTATTATAAAATGTAGGATTGAATTTTCAATGACTAAAATCATACTAAGAATATTCAGAAAAGATCAAATAACTCCTGAGTATTGTAAAACTACTAATTTTAGCATGTTATGAAAAAACACTTTAATAAAATAATTAAAAAGTTATATATGCTACACAGCATAGCAAAACCAGTTGTAAACATTTCAAAATTTTCCTTATCTTCCTACAAGTTTATTCGTAAGTGGAATATGCTAGGACAAAAGAAACTAATCTTTCCATATATCAAAAACTCATGGTTTCTATGTTTTTTTCATAAAGGTCTTATTCCCACAGAGATTTTCTCTTTCCCTCTATTCACTGCTCTCTCCTCACCACTCTTTCTCTCTCCCTTCATTGCTGCCTCTGTCTCTCTCTTTTCTTCTTTCATGAAGGACATAAATAAAATACATAAGGCAAATTTCCACTCTCTCATTTGCTCAGAAAAATAATGTGTTAAAGGAGATGCCTAGATTTTATGATTTTTATTAAGTCCTATCTGGTAATAAAAATGTAATGAGCTCACAGAAAGTTTTTTTTAGGGGTTAAGTTGTAGACTGTGTGTTTCTTCTCAGCCAATATTTCCCACTTTAAATCACCTCATTCTCTTTATTATTCTTGAGTTATTCCTAAGTCTCCAATAATAAAACCTTGTCGCGAATTCTGGCCAGCAGGATTCTTATGCCATGGCAGTGTGTAAATAACTCTACACATAATACACTGGACTAGAAATTCTGGAACCATGTGTCCCCTTCATTATCATCTTGGAGAGGCCTCCAGCTGAGTGTCAACAGGCTTTTTATTGCTGTTCTCCAGGACATTTTACATCTGAATGGTCTTCATTAACTATGCATGGATTGTAGATTTACATTAGGTGGTAGATGCCCAAGATAGTGCAACAAGAGGATAGATATGCAAATGGAAAGACAATAGGCTTGGGCTGACTCACCGGTCTGAGAAAGCCAGGCATGCATTAGCATAAGTTCTTTTGATTCAGGAAGAGAGAGGTTTCAGCAAGAGCAAGTCTTAAATCTAAGAAATATGCCATCTTGATTTACCCACAGGAAATTCCACTGTCACACACGTGGGTACTGCTTGCCATCTCATGCTCCACAAGAGTCTGTGCTTCCTTAGACGTGAAACATTAGAGCTACAGTTTCCATGGTGGGATGTATGAATTTCCTTTAAAATCTCAATACAAAAACTTGATCACCAAAATCCATATGGTACAGATCACTCTGGAAATATATGTGAGTCCCAAATTTTGGGTCAGCACTTTGGGTAAGTGTCTTTAACTGTATCGTAAAATAAATTTTGAGAACTTGTTTTTCTTACTCCAAAGCAATTTCTATTAAAGTTTGCACAAGGATCTTCTAGAACAAGTAGCACATGTCACTTCTCCCTCATTCTCTCAAGGGAATAAGATGGAAAGGATGAAGAAAGACACCATAAATATTATCATAGGAGGTGAACGATAAAATCTCTAAGAAACTAGGATTTAACAAAACAGGTGTTCATTCCCAAACATCTGACTGGAGAGCTTACATTTTCTGACATCTGTTATGTTAAGAAATTGTTACTAATATCCTTTTCACATGGACTCTTTCCAGCAATTTCTTGGCTTTGCTAATGTTTTCTACACTGACCAATTTGATACTTAATATAAAAGGTGAATAATTATAAGTGACTAAATGATAGACTGAATGACACAGTGATGTAGTATCTATTGTTATAGATGCCTCAAAGTGGACATGCCAAGCTTTCATGAGTAAACATACTATCATCATGTGACACAAAGTCTCAGCAATTTTGCCATTTCTGAGTTAACCAACACAAAATAACTTTTTAAAGTTATCTGTCAAATTGGAGCAGTTAGTTCATAGAGCCCCACCCAGACACACACCTGCGCTAGTGTTATGTGTTGCGAATTCTGGCCAGCAGGATTCGTATGCCATGGCTGCATGTAAATAATTTTACATGTAATTTTACAATGGACTAGAAATTCCAGGACCACGCATCCCCTCCATTATCATCTTGGAGAGGCCCTGAACCATGTGTCGACCGGCCTTTTATTGCCACTTCTTGGGCACTTTACATCTGAATGGTCTTCATTAACTATGCATGAACTGGAGATTTACATTAGGTGGTGGACGCCCAAGGTAGCACAACAAGAGAATAGATATGCAAGTGGTAAGACAATAGGCTTGGGCTGAACTTGGGTTTGAGGAAGCTAGACACTCATTAGCATTTGTTCTTTTGACTTAGGGAGAGATTTTTAGCAAAAGCAAGGTTTTATTTTAAATCTAAGGAACATGCCAGCCTGATTTCCCCACAGGAAATTCTGCTACCCCACTCGTGGGTCCAGGCATGCCAGCTTTATGTTCCATAGGAGACCGTGCCCCCTTTACATGTGAAAACATAAGGGCTACAATTCCCCACTTGTGGGAGCACAAAATTCCTTTAGTTATGTATGACCCCAACCTGAGCTCCAAGCTCCACTGTCTTTCTTTTTCCATTAAAGATGTTGTCCACATTCCTTACCATATTAATTTCCACAGTGCAATATTAGTTAAAATTGTGGGCGTTTTTTTAACTGTGATTCTTCATTTATCTTTAAAAGCATAATAATGTTAAATGATATTTTAATTACAAGCATCCATCAATAGATAAAATGTAAAAGTTTGACCACTAAATTTAACTGTTGAAAATATACAAAACATGAAACACTTAAATTAATCTAGTATCGAAGGTTTTGAAAGTGACATTATGTGAGTGTGGTACTAAAAATTAGAGGGAATGACATTTTAATAGAATTATCAGAATTGTGAAAACTAAAATTTTTAAAATCTTAATAATTTGTGAACTAAATTATAAGTGAGAGATTGAATGTCTACAACTTAAATAAGTTGTCAAAATGCCAATATCTGAAAATATCTATGGGGGGAATAAGTTTAATTAAAATTAATTATCAACTGAAACAGTATATTCCCTTTATTTTACTATTTTCTAGATATACTTATGAGTATGATGAGTCATTAAATAATATGGTTTCAAATTTCATTATTAAAAAAATCACTGTAAAATAGTCATGGTGTAATTTAGTAAATATAATCACATGTGCTTTCAATGGGATCAAATGAATTATGAAGTTATCAGCTCATTTTCATTTATTTGGTTCTTCAACTAAAGACAAATACTTAGTTGCAATGTACAACCTGAAACTAAATAAGAGAACTTTTCGTAGTCCGTCACATTAAAATCCATTTGTCTGTCTGTAAAGCCTTCCCCTCAGGTTGCTGGTTTCTCTTGAGTAATTGGAACATCGGGCACTTGGAGCCCACTTTCCTCTATGGCAGTAATTGGCTGCAGCTGAGCCATGGCTTGTCCTTCAAAAGGGTTGTACATTGCAACTAATTTTTAAGAAACTTCTACTTGTTGAGTTTTGCTAGAGTATCAAAGAAGATATACACAGTTATTTGATAAGGTATTAAAATGCTTTTTCTCTTTTCTAATTGTATATCTGTGTAAGGCTGAATTTTCTTCATATATGTCAGTTAACCAATATTTCACAACAGCATAAATGTGAATGTCTCCATAATTGTTTATTATGACTTTAAAGAGATTTGCGAAAACATAAAGGACAAATGTTTCAAAGAACAAATAAAGCTTTTGGTTAAATATATTTGTAGTAAAATCTATTTAAAGAAATTTAACTCATACAGATTTTCTTTCAAACTTTTCAGAGAAAATGCAAATTACACAAATAGAGAAAATATTTTTATAATGAATAAATTTGTTACTACTAAGACAAAATTCTTGAAAAAATTCAAACAGCACATTTATCAAAAAATGAATATTTAAACTTATTTATTTTAATTTACTCAGAATAGCATCTATACCTTGATTAACTTCTGTCCTACTAAAATGAAAGCCTTTTCCTAAAAGTAGTCTGATTTCCATGAATTCATGCATATTCATTTCAATTATTACATCTGAGCGGAATGTGCTTTACTCTCTAGCAACACAAGTCATTTGCTCACAGATACACAAAATTCTATTTACTTACCTAAGTACATTTTCCTGCTTACTGTGTTTAGTTTATTTATTACCTGTCATAATTATACCCTTGGAACTCATGAAAATAACACATCTTTTTTGATGTTTTTATTGTTTTTCAATGCATCCATCTACTGAGTGTCAGAAGACTAAATAAAATTGGTAAAACAAACAAAAAATAACTTTTAGGAAACAAAAAGAAACTAATCAAAGGATTCCATAATTTCAGCTCTCAAATAAAGGCACCACCTGCTCACCATCTGCCTGTCACACTTTATTAACTGCTGTTGTTTGATGCAGATATTTTGCATCTATTGGAAAATTGCATCCTTACAAAAATATTGTATAATAAACATTTTAAACTACACACACGTGCAATATTCTATAATGTATACAATAAATATCCTTCAGGATTCAGTTCAAGGAACAGAAACTACTCCACATGTTTCAATAAGAATCAATTCAGTAACAATAATTAAGTCTTACAATATTACTGGACATGCTGCAGGAGTGAGTGGTGTTTGGCTTCACAGGAAGTGCAGTTGTAAACCAACAAGAGGAAATGGTATTGGTATCACCACTGAAGTCACCACACAACTGCCACACAGTCATGGAGCAGGTGCCTAGACTCTGGAACATGGAAACTGGCCGTTGTCAACTCCCATGTCTGAGCTAGCTTGCTGGCTGACACAGGAATAGATAAGAATGATCTCGGTCTTCTTTCAATTGTCAGCTCAAAAATATATAAATCTCACTGGCAAAACCTATATACAGTCAGAACACTAAACATAGAGCAATCTGAGAAATATAATTTTAGCCTTCTACACTCAGTGATATCTAGGAGAATGTAGTAGTGGATGAGAATACTGAATTATAATAGTCCATATCAAACACAATATAATATATATTTTCATAGGGGCCTTTCCTCATCTTAGAGGACACCAAATAACAAGTGTAGCACAAATTCTGGCACCCTGTTAGATATTCAATTTACTTTGTTGAAATAACTGCGTGAAAATAAACATTAGGACAACATGACATAGGGAGGTCTTGCGCCTGGCGTATGTACTGCATGTGTGATTTAAGCATTCTTATATTTCATCTGAAACATGGAAGAAAGACTTAACATATGCCAACAAAGAAGCAGAGACATCCAAAACGTTAGGATACCTCAGATATTTAAATACTAGAACTCAATTATTTTTGAGGAAAAAGCTGAGGTTCAGCTAGTTGAAGAGAGTTATCAAGGGAAATAATCTATTAAATTAGGAGAGGTAATACCTTTCATTCATCTACATTTGTTCTTTAAGACCGGGCAATGCCTAGCACCCTGCCCTCTGTGCAGCCCTGCTGTTGTTGTCATCTGGTGAGGAATCAGTAGTGCCCTTATTGTGCTAGTACGTGTTTCATCTTTTGACTACTTGATTATGTCTAATCTATATTATTTTGGCATCCATTTAAATGATTGGTAAAAAAATCCCAAGGAATGGTCAGTTGCATGGAGAAAATTTCACAAGGTGCCCAGCAAAAGGAAAAGTAGTTTATTTATTTATTTATTTTTAAAGAGTTTTATTTATTTATTTTTAGACAGAAGAGAAGGGAGGGAGAAAAAGAGGGAAAGAAACATCAATGTGTGGTTGCCTTTCATGTGGCCCCCACTGGGGGACCTGGCCTGCAACCCAGGCATGTGCCCTGACTGGGCATAAAACCGGCGACCCTTTGGTTCGCAGCCTGCGCTCAATCCACTGAGCTATACCAGCCAGGGCAGGAAAAGTAATTTATAAAGGAAGAAGAAACAAGTTGAAATTAGATTTCTCATCTGCATCACTGGATACTATAACATAAAGCAACACTAGATACAAACTAGTAAGGAAATAGGATTGCAAAACAATCCTAGACTCAGCCAAGCTATTGTTCAACTATCAGAGTTACAAGATTTCAATTGTAGTATCCACAATACTTGACAATTTAGACTGTAAAATCAAGTACTTTCCAATCTAAGGAAAATACTTGAGAAAGTACTGTAGTCAAAATTTAAATAATTCAGAGGAAAGACCTCATTACAAAGAAAATGAAGTGAGTAAAAAGAATAAAGGTGAGTAATAAATTTTGTATTATATGTTCTTTAATCTAAATGACTGATAATGACTACCTTGAAAATTTTCCTGTAAATAAGTTTGAAACAATGTAACCAAACGAACTTGTTTTCCAAAAAGAATCAAAGTTGGGTTTATAAAAGACATTACCTTCACATTGTGCACTGTAACTTATCAGTAATAAGAGCAGCCATTTATTTAATCATATAACTATACCAAAATAGAGTGGAATGTAAATACCATCATATACAGTTTAAACCCTGAAAAGCCTTAATTGTTACAATCAGTTGGAATAATATAAAATATTGCTGTATAATTACAACCATGGCTCATCATGGCAGAAAAAAGAAAAATTACCTCTTATTTTAATCCACCAATGGTCATATTAGTAACCACCGGAACTCTTAGTGAAGAATAGTTCCAGAAGAAAGACTCCTATGCAGAACCACAAAAGACATTTATCCCCTAAATTACGTTGAAATGTAAAATATACATGGCAGTTTCTAGATGGCTAAAGGCTATGTTTTCATCAGCATAAAGTCCATTAATATCAATCACACTGGACAACAGGTTGATAATAACTAAAGATGTTTGATCTAAATCCAGAATATTCAAAGACAATGGCTAGAGATCAAAGTTCCAACACAATATTTTTGTACAAAATCTTACTTTTGAAATGAATCCGATGGTTTCAAGACAGGAAACTATTGTTTAAATTTGAGACGGCAGGATCCTAGTGTGTAGTTCTTTAGATTACATATTACTATGATAAGTTAAAGATGAGAAAGAAGGGGAAATACTGGACCTGAGGATAACCCTCAGTGTTCGGTACTTTCCAAAAGATTGCTATAAGCCTTTTTTAGTCAAAAGAAAACTGAAATCATTTTCATAAGGGATAACAGAAACTGATACAAAACAGAGACCTGGGCATGAACTGAATTGAGTTATATGATTGAATTGGCCACATTTAAAAGCATGTGTTCAAAGCACATCAAGGGCTCTGGTAAGAATTTAGGGAACTCAACCATGGGAACTCAGAGCTAAAAAGTGGTTCAAAACCTCTGAGAGAAGCAGTATTTATGTTACGTTCTCCTTCATTCAAATGAAATGAATTGAAAATCTCCAGACTTCAATCACAGCCAGTAAGATTCTCTGAAACATACTGTGAAAATGTATGGACAGTTTTAAACAGTCAGAACTCAAGCAAACCTGTCACATTTGTGGTATTTTGGAGACAAAAGGGTATAGACAGTCAACCAGAGTTTGGGGGATCTACACTCAAATCTTGTCTCTACCATGAGCAGGTGTCCCACCTAAGTGAGCTATTTCATTATTTGAAAACAAAAGTGGTTAATATCTAGTTTGAAAAGTTATTGCAACAATTATTGAAAATATTCATGAAGTACCCACCACAGTACCATGGTTAGTAACTTGTATTATACACACATGTTTAAGCCTCTCAAAGCACACCTTTTTTTTTTAACTCATTGTTTAGTAGATAAAATCTTACTGCCCATTTTTTGTAAAGTCAGATATGCTGTATGTGTATATATACATAAATTATAAATACTACATAGATATGCAAACATTTGTAAATATATAGATATAGACAAACATTTTAAATTTATGCCAGGGAACTTGTTCATTCACAAGGGCCTAAGATTGAGTACTTTCATAAATAATTCATAACATATATCTCACTGTTCTTCAGTTATGGCCATTCATCCGCTGATCTTTTGTTATTAATATTTCTAACCAGAACTGCATAGGCAAAATACATGCTTCTAAGTGTCATTTTTTTCCCATCATGTTTTCAGATGACTCAAATAAGTTTGATAATATGAATAGCTCTGAAATGTTTCAGACTTATTTAACTCAGAACCTGTTTGCAAAGTGGCTAGTATGAATAACTCTTCAATTTAAAATGCTCTCTTTTTGTAGCCTATTATCAGTGGAGCACTTAAAGTTATGAATATTTTATATATTAATAGAGTGATATTTTATGTGTAAAAGGATATAGTTAAATTCCAGCTCACATTTTAACTTACCCTGAAGAAGGAGTATTTCAATCGAAGCAAAACTATTGATATAAGAGGAAATAGTCACTACACATAAAACAGAAAATCTAAACCTCTCATAATTACCTGAAATCCACCTTGATACTTAGTCTACCTTACAACATAGCAGATATGATATTTCAAAACTAAACACTGAAAAATCAACATCTTTTGCCTACTATAAATATAGAGAACCGTTCCATGCATTAAGGGAAATGTAGCCCAGTCTCCTCTCTTTTAAACACCAGGGAAGTATGAGTCCGCAAGCAGGCCCCACATGTGTGGACAGGCTTTCCCATGGGTAAATCAGACTTACATCTTTCCTAGAGTTAAGCCTTGCTCTTGCTAAAAAACTCTCTCACCCTGGGTTAAAAGAACAAACGCTGATTGCATATCTCCAAAGTGGTTTTTTTGAAAGTCTGTGATAAACCTCTCAAGTGCAGCCCAATACTTGTTGCCTTTACATTGGCAAATAACCCTTTTGATGTGCCTTCCTTTGTTGTCTATCACCTAATGCAAACCTATGCATAGTAAATGAAGGCCACTCTGATGTAATGTGCCCAGAAAAACAATAAAAGCCTGTTTAGGCAGGGGTCGGGGCCTCTCTCTGTTATCAGAGGGTGATCATGTAGTTCCCAGGTTCTATTCTCCCAGATCTCACATGTGGAACTAGTTACACGTCGGCCACAGCATACAGATTCTGTGGAGCAGGATCCGTGACATATCGACATATAAATCCATCATATTCTGTTCTGTTCTATCATAACCTCAGGGCATGATATTATTTATCAAACTTTGATACAAGTATAGAATATATAGATAACAAATCTAGTAACCTTAGTATAAAGTTAAATGAGTTACTTTGATTTATCTTAGTGAAATGATCTTAATGATCATCTCTTTTTTCTCTATTAACTATCAGTTTAAAATGCCATGACTAAATATTTTAATGGAATTACAACAAAGCTAAGAAGTATATCATCTCTGAGACATACCTAAAAGCCATATTTAAAAGTATAGACATTTGCCCCATCTTTTCTTTTGGCAACTCTCAATCTCAATACTTTCTCAAATATTATTTAGAGTGACCTCTTGTTATGAGAGATTCACTGTGGCTAATTTCCCTTCCCAGTACAAGCAAAAACAAGATAGACCAAAGATATGAAACAATGGTTTCACATAGTGTGTATCAGATAGAGGAAATAATAGACAGAAGCTCTTTTATCATCCTAGCTTTCTGCTTGGAGACGCTTCTAGACCAGGGTACAGGCAGGAGGCCCCAACTGAAGCATGTGAGGATGGCTGAGTCGAGGAAGAACATATTAAAGTCAAAAAGGATGAAACAGCTAGAATGTGAAGGGAAGAGCACAGGAGCTGGAGTAGTGGTGCATATAAGAAATTTCAGAGTAGTGTCAACAATAAAAATAAAGAAAAAAAGATGAGATGCTAATAAAAAAGAATTTTGCATTCGGATACAATTAAATAATCTAGTGATTCAATTTAGGGATTCAAGAAAAGGAGAGCAGGAAGGAAATAATAATAATAAGGACCCGAGTAGAAAAAAGATGAAAAAAATTTTAAAAAGAAGGGAACTTTCAAGAAACAAATGTTGAGTTTTAAAAAATAGCTCGTAGGATTGCCGCTAGTAGTGGGGAAGGAGGTTAGAGAGTGGAGGGACTGAGCAAAAGGATAAAGGACTCATGGACATGGACAACAGCGTGGTGACTGCTGGGGCAGGGGTGTATAAAGGAACTAAATGGTAATGGAAAAATGCAATAAAGATGATTTTATAAAAGAAAAAAATAGTAACTCCTGAACACTTTCAGTTTGGTGCTGCACAAATCAAATCAAAGTTCTCTCCACTAAACTCTTGGAAATGTTAATATGCCTCTGTTTATCACTTAACAAATGCTATATAGGGGAAACTTGATGAAGGATATGTGAAACTCTTCTGTGATATTGTTGCAACTTACTGTGTGTCTATAATTGTTTCAAAATAGAAGGTTATAGTAAGAGTATCTTGCCACTGTAACCCTTCATTCCACCCATTTGGTTCCTTGTAAAACATTAGGCTATCTGCTTGTTCTGGAGGTCATACTGACTACACCAAATTTTGGGTTTAAGTTTATAGAAGGCCGGTTTGGCTGTAGTTCCTGTTAGTCTTGCCCATCATAAGTTAGTAGCACTTTAGAGTGATGTGAAATACTTCTAAAGAAAAAGAGAATGCATCCAAAGGTCTTGTGTATAGAGAGTAAAGATACTATCAAACACCTAATTATCAGCAATACTACCTTTTCTGTTTTCTATTTTCTTCACTTTTTCCTAAAACTGAGTATCCTAATTTATAGATGTGGGTTTGAACTGTATAGTAAAATAGAGTAACTGTTCAAATAGCAATGGTTTATTTTAACATCAATTGTTTTTAATTTAAAAATCAGAGCCCATTTTTAACATTTAATAACACTCTTGAATTATTCAGGAAATTAAATATCTCCTTCAAAACAAAAAATCACATCTAAAAACCAAGACATTTTTATAACATTTAAAATATATGTTAAATAACATTTCCTAGATAACAGCTGGGTGTGATTGTGCAATTTTTCTTTCTCTCTTTCTTTCTTTCTTTTTTTTTTTTGCAATAGAACTTTTTTTTTTTTTTTTAGATGAATAAGGGAATTACAATGAATTGAAACTCTTCTGGAATCTATCCAGTGGCTTTGGAACTTGTGAATTTTAATGTGGCTACAATGGTCAGCCAGCACTAGCTGCCATTAATCACATTTACATTTATGTTCAGTTGTCAAATGGTCTCTTTGAATTAATATATGTTAAGCCTAAATAATCCTCTCATGTTCAGTTATCCAATGGACTAACAATATTTTTATAATAAATTAAAATGTTTTACCTTTTATTCAGTGAAAAATAACTACATCTCCTTTGACATAAAATAAGTAGTACCACAGGTTTGTCTTTTATATCTACACTAATCTGTATGTATTGATTTTTTAATCCTTTGGAAAAAATCCTATGTACAAAAGACCAACATTTTCTTTGCAAGTGGAGTGGAGTGAATGAGTGCGTACCCAAATAAAAAGTATGTCTGTCGGACATTGTAATGAATGACAATTAACAGTCCTGAGTGGCTAAAGGTCAAGGGCCAATGCACAGACCTTAAAGTAAGTATTTTCATATAAAAGGTCTATACCTAAGGCATGTGTATGTTGGATAAGAGTTTTGTACTGTTATATTTTCTTTTTATTTAATAACAATATTTACTGTTCTAGATCAACCAGTGACAGCACATCTTTGAAAGATATTTAAATTTTCTTTCATTTTCTCAGACTAATATTTACTTTTTTACTTTAGACAGATAAGTTCCAAATTCAATGAAACAGTGAGGAATCACAGAAAAAGCAGAGAGGACACACCACAGAGCCTGGGCCCAAAAGTCTCTGGAGCGAATTCCACATTCAGTAAGATAATATATTTGAACTTGAGGCTCAGCTAATAAACTATTCATATTTAGCTCACAGTATTCTTTAAACCATTATCATTCTTTTCCAAAGTAATGCCTACTTGAAAAATACTGACACTATCTTAAGACTCTTAGTCTGAATATTAATTATTTGTGGATTCTTTATAAAATGACTTAATATGCTTCAATGCCAGTGCTTTAATCACTAAAGGACTGCACTGAATTGGTGCAATTGCATTCTACACTTGCAGGAAAGTAATTTCAAATCTCTATGCTGAAATGATTTCTGGGCAGAATGCTCTTGGAGGTGGTATTTGGCAGTGAGTTCAGGAATATAACACTAACCTACTTTCTTACAAAAGGATTGTAGAATAATAAAGCAATCAGAATGTATTTTTCTCAATAAAGGTATAAGGTGAAAGTCTGGAATCGAGGTCATCCTATGAAATAAAATTTTAAGTAAAAGTATAAATTGTAAAAGTTATTTATAAATTTGAATAATACAATATATTAATATTCACATATATTTTGAATTAACAGATAAAATTTAATAAAAGTTTTGCACAACCCTGGCCAGATGGCTCAGTTGGGTAGAGCATTGTGCCATACACCAAAACATTGATTCCCAGTTGTGGCACTTACCTGGGTTGTGTGTTCTGTCCCCAGTTGGGGCATGTACTAGAGGCAACCGATACATATCATTCTCTCACATTGATGTTCTTTCTCTCTCTCTTTCTCTCCCTTCTGCTCTCTCTATAAATCAATAAACATATTTCAGGTAAAGATTAAAAATCTAGCTACATACAATTAATTATACATCATTAAAAGCTAAATGATATTGAGATATAGAATTATATTAAATACTATCATATTAAGAATATAATTTTAAATATTCCTTCCATTTGACATTTTATGAGTTTACACTATGCATAGATCATCAAGGCTGTTTCTTCACAGTATAATATACATTGAAGATTTAGAACATTTTGAAATTTATTTGATTACTTATCTTAATAATTTAAAATGCTGTTTTGCACCAAAGACATCCTAAAGTTCTGATTAGTTGAGAGTTTAGACTAACCAAACTTAGTTGTCAAGTTAGTGTACTTTGTTTAAACTTGTAAAATTACTGTAAATATGTTTTAAGTGAAAACAGAATAGTAAAACTGATTATAATTTCATGAAATTATAACGTATATTTGCTTATACATTTGTCCATACTGCCTTTATTAAAAAAGATTTTAAAATAGTTTAATTGTATATAAAGATGAAAATGAGTTACGAATTGTTTTAATACAGAAAACATTTAAATACTTTTTTCTTCTTCTCTTTACCATTTAAATACTTTTAACCTCACTACAAAGTTGTAAAACTTACTCTCCAGCCCCAACTGTTCTAAACTATTAACATAGTCTGTAGCTATGTATTTTTGCTTGGAGGATACTATTTGTTTTCATTAAAATTGTAACAGTGATTTTGAAATTGTGTTGATTTCACTAACATTGTAGAATTTTAGGGGGGTGTTAAATGCCTTTATGTGATTTGTTTTCTACTCAGAAAAGAAATAGACTTAGTGAAATTAACATAAACTATTATTTAGAGAATTTATATTGAGTCTTGCAGATGTCTGGTGACCATTTAGTCACAGAATGGTGCTTTTTCACTAGGAGCGATTCAGTGACTTTAGAAAGTCTTTTGAATTACGAGTCAATAACTCTGCAAATGAGTAATACATATTTGTGTGTATGTGTGCATGTGTACATTTTGGTAAAAAAATAAAAAACAAAAATGTATTACCTGTACTTGGTATATTTAGATATTTTGCAAGTTATAATTAATTGTCAAACAACAGGCATTTTAAAAACTGTTCTTGAACAGTTAATTATTATTTATTTTTATACATTTTTCTTGAGAGACAATTTGCTGCTCAGTCAGTTGCTCTTATACACCTAGAGTCTCTGAACTATCTTTCTCTAATGACTTTCTCACATTGTACATGTATATGTCAAAGAAAGCATTTTGAGCTAAATGGTACAACATAACAAATCTAAACCGGGCGGGGCAAGGTACCTGTATTCACAATTCACAACAACTCTGAAGACTGCCTTTCCACCTCCCTATTTATCTCTGTCACTGGAATTCAAACACTGTCACGTTGGTTGGGAAAGGCCAAGACAAATTACCTACTGATTTATATCATCTGTACTAGTAATAAGCTGAGAAATTACACCACAAAAAGCTTCGATAAGTAAGGGAAGGCTGAATATCTCTTCTCAGTAATGAATAATCTATAAGTTCACATCCTTCTGAGTCATGGAGTGCTTATCAAGCAATTCTGCCACAGACACTATTGAGTCCAGCGTTCACCAACGCCAGAACGACAGGATCTAACTGGAGAGGCTTCAGCTAACTTCTCACTTTGATTCTCCATATTTCATGGATAGTGTCTGAAAGTGAACACATACCACAGAAAACCAATCATATATGTAACCAGATCATTCTAATACTATTCAAGCTAAAATAACCATATGTTGTAGTTTAACAGTTTTTACTTTTTATTCCAGAGTCCTATCTTGTTTATTAACTTTTGTCCTAGACTGAAGTAGTATGTTTAGACACCTACCCAAAAGATAAAACAATTTTGAAACTGTTTGTTTCCTTTAAATATGTTGAATATGTGTGTAGAAAAATTATACAGACTTATATTTGAACAAACCAAGCAGATATTGCGCATCCAAATGAGTGATCTGTCAAAGTTATCCTGTTATAAGATTGTATTGATACTGCGTTTCATGGCAAATGATGGACTACATATATATTTAACTGTCCGTTGCTGAAAATTTGTTATGATTTTTCATGTTTATCATTTTTTTAAATTCCCAAAAGCACTAACCATAAAAATAAGTATTATTATATTAAAGATGAAGTAATTCTTATTAACTAAAAGCAACATAAGTAAAGATCAATATAAAAATAGATCATCAAATGACAAGTACACTTTTCTGAACTTTTAAAATAAGATAACAAGAGCTAGTAGAATATAAAGAAATGCAAACATTCATTCACTACTAGTAATAGCATAAATCAGTGTAACTGTTTTAGAGATACATTTGGATTTTTTTAAATGAAATTAGGTATGCAAGGCTTACCTCCAAGATACAACATCCAATAGGTTCCTGAGGACGTTCTTAGCTTCTCTGTGATGGCAAAAGTTGGAGAAAACTAAGCCACCATCACAAAGGAAAATAATCATAAAATGTGTTATGTCCACATATAGCAATACTATCAATTATACTTAAAATATAAAACTGAGTTTTAAAAAGGTTTAAAACTATTTAGGATAATTTGATTGATATAAGCAAAATTATAAAGCAAACTAACATATTTTCAAGTATATTCTTTTCTAAAGGTATACATTAGTATATTAATAAGATTTCTCATTGTAGGGTAAATGGGAAGGAATAGTGTTAGAATAGGGGAACAAGAGGAAAAATAATTAAACACAATAAAAATGTAATGTTTTATATACTTATAATAATGATATGCCATGAATCAAATAATTTTATTAACTAAATTGTCTAAACAATTAAATATCAATACATTAAACATTGATGTTTAGTCAATAAAAAAGATTCCAATGTAGGGCATCCACTGAAATAGAGAAAGTTAATAATAGAGTACTTGTTTTTATTTCTTTTAAAAGAGCATATCATCTATCCATGGTATCATCCACTCTACAAGACAATTGTAAATGAAAGTTATTAATCATTGAGTATATTGCACAATTGGTAAATAAGACAATAACCAAAATTTAATAACTTCATTGTCTTCTGTATGAAAAAAAAAAACGAGTGAGAAATGTGGTTTTTAATCTAAAAGCAGAATGCGAAAGTTTGTCTCTATGGTCACCTGGCAGAGCTGGTGCCCTGAGCAATGGCCCTGTCAGAAGACTAATCTCTCCATTCAGTAATGGTGGGGCAATCAAATTGCCACACAGAGCAACACTAGCTATCAATGTCACACTATTATTTTCGTCTGCTCTTTTTACACACACCCTGTGATTAAAATTCCCATGTAGATTTACCAATCAGTTCCCTCTAAATGATCTATTCCAGGTTAAGATTTTCTGCTTCTAAAATCTACCAAATAGGCACGTAACATGCATGTAAAGATGCCAAAATGACTCAACTAAGGCAATATAGACCCTATGGAGCCCATCCTAAGCAGTGTGCGTGACTGTCACTTTTGTGTGTAGATGTACAGAACCCTGACTTCTCATTCTACTATAAAATTATAATAATTGTAAAACATTCAAGCAGTACAGAAAGAAATAAAGAGATAAAAAACTAAGTACCCTCAGAACATAGTGACCATTCAGATACATATCAACTCATACTAAAAACTGTATACTCTCCATATATTTGTTAGACCTGTTAGCTGTTTTTTCCTAAAACAATGTATATAAATCTGCATGGCCCTTTCATTTGTTTGTTTGTTTTTCATTGTTTATGCTATTATAGTTGTTCACACTTTCTCTCCCTTTCTCCACCTCCACAAAGCCCCACCCTCTCCTCTCCTAAGTCAATCTCCATATTGTTGTCCTGGTGACCGTGGATTGTACAAAACAATCCCTTCGGTTAATCCCTTCTCTATCTTTCATCCAGTTCCCCTCCCCACCCTCTTTGGAAGCTACAGTCTTTTCCATGTATCTATACTTCTGTTTCTACTTTGTTCGTTAGTTTATTGTGTTCCTTAGATTCTACATATAAGTGACATTATGTGGTATTTGTCTTTCACTTATTGGCTTGTTTCACTTAGCATAATATTTTCCAGGTCTATCCATGCTATTGCAAAATATAAGCTATTCTTCCTTTTTAATGCTGTCTAGTATTCCCTTGTGTAAATGTACCAGGGCTTTTTTATCCACTCATCTACTGATGGTCACTTAGGCTGTTTCCTGATCTTGGTTATTGTAAACAATGCTGCTATGAACATAAGGGTGCATATATTCTTTTGAATTAGTATGTTGGGATTCCTAGGATATATTCCCAGAAGTGGGACAGCTGGGTCAAAGGCAGTTCCACTGTTACATTTTTGAGGAAAGTCCATAGTGTTTCACACACTAGTTGCACCAATCTGCATTCCCACCAACAGTGCATTAGGGTTCCCTTTTCTCCACATCCTTACCAACAATTGTTTGTTGATTTATTGATGGTAGCCATTCTGACAGGTGTGAGATGATATCTCATTGTGGTTGCAATATTTAATTGTGCCTCAACATCATGATTAGTGATGTTGAGCATTTTTTCATACGTTGAAAAAGTGTCTATTCAGTTTTTTGCCCACTTCTTAATCAAGTTGTTTGTCTTCCTAGTGTTGAGTTGTATTAGTTCTTTGTATATTTTGAAGATTCAATGTATCATTGGTGAAAATGTTCTCTCATAGACTGGGTTCTCTATTCATATTGCTGATTGTTTCTTTAGCTGAGCAGAAACTTTTTAATTTGATGTAGTTCCATTTGTTTATTTTCTCCTTTGTTTCCAATAACCCAGGAAATATATTGGTAAGATATTGCTATAAGAAATATTTGGAGTTTTACTGCCTATGTTTTCTTTTAGGATTTTTATAACTTCATGCATACATTTAAATATTTTATTAATTTTTAATATATTTTTGTGTATGGTTTAAGTTGGTGGTCTAGTTTCTTTGTTTTGCATATACTGGTCCAGTTTTCCCAACACTATTTTTTGAAGAGACTGTCTTTGCTCCATTGTATGCTCTTGCTACCTTTGTCAAATATTAATTGATCATAAAGTCATGAGTTTATTCCTGGGCTCTCTGTTCTGTTCCACTGATCTACATGTCTGTTCTTATGCCAGTACCAAGCTGTTTTTATTACAGTGGACTTACAGTATAGTTCAACATCAAGAGCTGTGATACCTCCAGCTTTGTTCTTCTTTCACAAGATTGCTGAGGCTATTTGGGGACATTTTTGGTTCCATATAAATTTTTGGAATGTTTGTTCTAGTTTGTGAATGTGTCTTTGGTACTTTAATAGGAATTGTATTGAATGTATAGATTGCTTTGGGTAGAATGGACATTTTAATTTTGTTAATTCTTCTAATCCATGAACATAGTATATGTTTGCCCTTATTTGTATCTTCCTTAATTTCTTTGTATTCATCGGCCTATAGTTTTCCAGTACTGGCTTTTTACCTCCCTGGGTAAATTTATTCCTAGGTATCTTATTTTCTTTATTGCAATAGTAAATGAGATTGTTTTCTTAGTTTCTCTTTCTCTTTTTAATTTAAATGGCCAAATAGAGATTATTTCAGGATTATAATAATAATTTTCCCTTGGAAGAAAAATTATTAAATGTAACTTGTTGTAAACAAGATTAAAATATAGAAAAAATTAATTGCATGAAGATGGTAAGGTAATTTACTATAATTCAACACCTTTTCATAATAAAACAATCTTTTTTATTGTTATTTAAGTACAGTTGTCTCCATTTTTCCCCCACCACCCTCCCCTGCCTAACTCACCCCCATGTCCCACCCTCAATCCTATCCCTCTTTGGCTTTGTCCATGAGTCCTTTATACACGTTCCTTGATGACCCTTCCCCTTCTTTCCTCCATTATTCGCCCCCACTCCCCTCTGGTTACTTTCAGTTTGTTCTTTATTTCAATGTTTCTGGATCTATTTTGCTTGCTTGTTTGTTTTGTTGATTAGGTTCCTTTATAGGTGAGATTATATACTATTTGTCTTTCACTGCCTGGCTTATTTCATTTAGCATAATGTTCTCCAGTTTCATCCATGCTGTCGTGAAGGGTAGGAGTTCCTTCTTTTGTCCTGTTGCATAGTATTCCATTGTGTAAATGTGCCATCGTTTTTTATTTAATTTTATAAATTTAATTGTTGTTCAAGTACAGTTGTCTCCATTTCCCCTCCCCCTACCATAGTTTTTTGATCCAGTCATTTACTAATGGTCTTTTAGGCCACCAACTTCACCATACACAAAAATAAACTCAAGGCGTATAAAAGACTTAATTATAAGTTGTGACAACATAAAAGTCCTAAAGAAAAACATAGGCAGGAAAATCTCAGACATTCCATGAAGCAATATTTTCACTGATACATCTCCTAGGGCAAGGGACATAAAAGAAAGAATAAACAAATGGGACTTCATTGAAATAAAAACTTCTGCACGGCTAAAGAAAACTTCAACAAAATGAAAATGGAACCAACCATATGGGAAAATATACTTGTCATTGATACCTTGGACAAGGGTTTGATCTCCAAAATATATAAAAAACTCACATGACTCCACTCCAGGAAGACAAACAATCCAATTAAAAAATGGGCAAAGCACTTGAACAGACACTTCTCCAAGGAGGACATATGGAGGGTCCAGAGACATATGAAAGATGCTCAACATCACTAGCTATCAGAGAGATGTAAATTAAAACCACAATGAGATATCACTTCACACTGGTGAGAATGGCCATCATAAATAAAGCAACAAACAACAATTGCTGGAGAGATTGTGGAGAGAAGGGAACCCTAGTGCACTGTTAGTGGGAATGCAGACTGGTGCAGGAACTATGGAAAACTATATGAAATTTCCTCAAAAAACTAAACATAGAATTGCTCTTTGACCCAACAATTCCACTTGTATGATTATACCCTAATAATCATGAAACATCAATGCAAAAGAACCTATGCACCCCAATGTCCTTAGTTTTTCTTTCTGATAGCTCATCATTGGTGTATACAAGTGTCATCGATTTCTGGTTATTGATTTTGTATCTTGCTACTTTGCCAAATTAATTTATCAGGTTTAGTAGATTTTTGCTTGAGTCTTTAGGATTTTCTATGTACAATATCATGTCATCTTTGAATGACAGTTTTACTTCCTCTTTTCCAGTTTGGATACTTTTTTATTTCTTCTTCTTGTTCTGATTGCTATAAACAGGACTTTCAGAACTTTGTTGAATGAGAGTGGGAAAAACAGACATCACTGTCTTGTTCCTGATCTTAAGGAGAACACTTTCAGGTTGTGCCCATTGAGAGTGATTTTAACTGTAGGTTTTTTATATATGACCTTTATATATTGATGTATGATCCTTTGATTCCCACTTTGCCAGAAGAGTTTTTATCATATATGGATTTTGGATTTTATGAAGTGCTTTTCCTGCGTCTATTGATATGATCATGTGATTTTTTCTATTGTTGTTCAATTATAGTTGTCCCCATTTCCCCCCATTACTCTCCCCTGCCCTAACCAGCCCCACCTACCACATTCAGTCCTCCATCCCCTATTGTCTTTATACATGGGACCTTTATACATGTTCTTTGATGATCCTTCCCCTTCTTTCCCCTCTTATGCCTCTTTTCCCTCCCCTCTGGTCACTGTCAGTTTGTTCTTTATTTCCAGGTCTCTGGTTCTATTTTGCTTGCTTGTTTGCTTTTTTAGATTAGGTTCCACATATAGGTGAGATTATATAGTATTTGTTTTTCACCACCAAGCTTATTTCACTTAGCATAATACTGTCTAGTCCCATCCATGCTGTTGCAAAGGGTAAGAGCTCCTTCTTTCTTTCTGCTGCATAGTATGCCATTGTGTCAATGTACCACAGTATGATACACTCATTTATTGATGGACACGTAGGCTGTTCCCAGCACTTGGTTATTGTAAAATGTTCTGCTATGAATATTGGGGTGCATATGTTCTTGTCTTTCTTTTTGTTTATGTAGTGTATCACATTTATTGATTTGAGAATATTATACCAACTTGCATCCCTTAGGTAGATCTGACACCAACCTTGCATTCCTTGGATAAATCAGACTTGATCAACATGCACAATCTTTTTGATATATTGTTAGATCTGGTTTGCTAATATTTTGCTCAGGATTTTAACATCTATGTCCATCAGGGATATTGGCCTATAATTTTTTTCCTTTTATTGTGTTTTTATCTGGAAATAGATGATGCTGGTCTCATCAAAAGAGCTTGGAAGTTTTCCCTCCTTTTGAATTTTTTGAGAGGATGAGTAAAAAGAAAAAAAGGACTCATGTACATGAATAACAGGGTGGTGATTGCTGTGGGAAGGAAGGGTATAAGGGGACTAAATGACAATGAAAAATATAATAAAGATTAAAAAAAATTACAAAAAAGAAAATTTTGAATTAATTGACTGATTATCTAACCACCAGAGTAGAGAGAGGGAGGGAGAAGAGTAAGAAGGCAAAGACAGAGGCAGAACTGTTTTGACCTTAAGTTGACAATAATTTTCAAATAAAAGCAGAAATTGAGACCTAATGCTTAAATATATTTATGAAAATAAAGTTTTACTTTGGCAGTTTGTGTTTGAAGAAACTGAACTACCAGTGAAGACATTTCAATACAGTAACTACCATCTTATAAAATTAGTACCACTATATGAATGCAATACTAATAAGTTTTTTCTCATGTTTTTGAAATATATGGACAAGAAAAAATACTAGGAAAAACACCTAAAAAAAGAAGAAGAAAAATAGGGCAAGAATGAGAGAGTTACAGATAATACTGAAGCATAGATAGATGCTTTCCTTCTTCATACAACCAAAAGAATTGGTTTTAAATTTAAAAACAAGAAGCAACCAGAACTACCAGAAAAACAAACTGTATGGAAGTCTGACAACCAAGGAGTCAAAGAGACATTCATTTAGACTGGTAGGGGGGCATAGAAATGATGCTCAACATCACTAGCAAATTCACAGACAACCTATCAGAGGCAGAGCTGAAAACACTGGTACCAGGGTGATCACAGAGTCGATTGACTATCATGGCAAAATAGAGGAAGAAATGAAGGTTATACAAAATGAAATAAAGGAAAATATACAGGGAAACAGTGAAGGGAAAGAAACTGGGACTCAAATCAACAATCTGGAACAGAAAGAAGAAATAAACATCCAGCCGGAACAGAATGAAGAAACAAGAATTCAAAAAAATGAGGAGAGGCTGAGGAACCTCTGGAACAACTTTAAGTGTTCCAAATTCTGAATCATAGGGGTGCCAGAAGTAGAAGAGGAAGAGCAAGAAGTTGAAAACTTATTTGAACAAATGATGAAGGAAAACTTCCCCAATTTGGTGAAGGAAATAGACTTCCAGAAATTCCAGGAGGCCCATAGAGTCCCAAAGAAATTGGATTGAAGAAGAAACATACCGGTACACATCATAGTTAAGTTGCTCAAGATTAAAGATAAGAAGAGAATATTAAAAGCAGCAAAAGGAAAAGAGAGAGTTACATACACAAGATTTTCAGCTGATTTTTCAAAAGAAAACTTACAGGCAATAAGGGACTGGAAAGAAGTATTCAAAGTCATGAAAGGCAAGGACCTACATCTAATATTACTCTAACCAGAAAAGCTATCATTTAGAATGGAAGGGCAGATAAAGTGCTTCCCAGATAAGGTAAAGTTATAGGAGTTCATCATCATCAAGCCCTTATTATATGAAATGTTAAAGGGACTCATTTAAGAAAAAGACAATAAAAAACTATGAACAGTAAAGTAACAACAAACTAACAGCTATCAACAACTGAACCTGAAAAACAAACACTAAGCAAACAACTAGAACAGGAACAGAATCACAAAAATGGAGATTATATGTGGGATTATCAGTGGGGAGGGTGAGGGGAAGAATGGGGGAAAAAGGTACAGGGAATAAGAATCATAATTGGTAGGCAAAAAATCAGGGAAGTTTAAGAATAATATAGGAAATGGAGAAGCCAAAGACCTTGTATGTATAACCCATGGACATGAACTAAGTGCAGGTGAAATCAAGGAGGGTGGGGGGAATGCAGAGAAAGTGGTGGATAAAGGGGAGTAAAAAGTGGGACCACTGTAACAGCATAATCAATGAAACATACTTTTAAAAATAAATATTGGAATAGGGTAACTTGCAAGATGTTGGAAATGCCATCCATGTCTGCTTGAGTGAAAGGGAAAAAGGGAGAAAATGTATATGATAGCCACTATCTAGACTGCAGTTATTAACCTTTTAGAAGGAGAGGGAATAAAGTAGATGATTTCTCAAAGTCCAATCTAGGGCTGTCATTCTATCATACAATGGCTCTTTGATGTCGGAATGCAATCCAGAGCTTTTGAAGTATATTAGAAAACCCAGTATAACTTGATGTCTCCTGGGCCACAAGCCAACATAAGGCTTATAAAAGAAAGTGTCAAGGATAGCATTCACTAAGGATTAAAAAATCAACCAGAGAAATAGATGAAAGAGGAAATAGATAGTGAAGGGTACATTAGGAAGGGAAGCAAATAATGGAGATGTAAGAAACTCAAGCAGAAACAACCTGAATTAAGATGGCATATATAAGGAGTGTACTTATCTGTTTTTATCCATTTCTGATACCTGAATTTTGAATGTTAATAGACAACTATATTTCAGGTATAGTACAGGAAACTATAGAACTGTGTCTGGAGGAATATCTTAAAACAGTGCTACAAAGTAGAAAAGCTTTATTGAGAATGTAAACCCTGGAAATAAAGTGTGTGTGTTTGTGTGAGAGAGAAAATACAAACACTTATATGAGGACACTGGCAACATTAATCCTTCAAATAAATATCTCTGAGCACCTTCTATAAACTAGACACCAAGCCATATTTTGTAAGTTAATTAATAAATAGGAAAACCATCTATCTCCTATCAAAACATGGTCAATGCTGGTTGTACGTATCTCCTACTTTCCCCCACTCTCTGTATTGCAGTGAGGTTGATGCCCACAGAAAGCATCTCCCTGGCTCCCATGTCACCAGGCTCCAGACAGAAGGGGGAGAGAGAACCTAGTGTATTCCTTGTCCTCTTTCTCTACTTCCGGCCATATTTCTAATGGTGGCTGCACCTCTGTGATGGTTCTTGTTTCTTCCATATGGCCCTTCTGCACATGACCCCAAATCAGACCATGGACTAACTAGACCACCCTAACCACGTTTTCAGCTCTCATCTTGTCATCATGGATTTTGGGCTCTCCTAGTGTCACCTTTTCTTTTGATTCCTCAAGAGTCCAGTTGCTGCTAATATCATGGTATCTTCATTATCTTCTGTTTGGCTTCTCAGCTTAAAAAAAATCTACTAAAATATGTCATATACACTCTATTTTCCTTTATTAACCCCAAATGATCTACTGTCTAATAGAGCAATTAAATTAAATGGGATTATAGAAGATCTAGGGTGATATGGACAAATTTATATTGGGGCCTATCTCATTCTTTGGTCAAGAAACTATCTCTCAAGTCAACTGACATTTATGCTGGAATCTGAAGATGAGTGAGCATCAGCCTGTTATAAGGAAAGGAAGATTTTCAGACCAGGTGATAGCATTCTCAGAGTTACTGTGTGCACATAGGTGTGTGTGTGGGTATTCATGGTGAAAACATTTAATATCTGCTCTCAACACATCATGTACACAATAGCTTATTAACTGTATTTACCAAATTTTACATTAGATGTCTAGAACGTATTCATCTTATAACTAAAAGTTCATACCTTATAACCAACATCACCCATTCCCCCAGTCCCTGGCAACCTACATTTTATTCTCTGTTTCTATAAGTTCAAATTTCTTAGATTCCACATATAAGTGATATGAGGTAATATTTGTCTTTCTGTGTCTGGTATATTTAATTTATCATGCTCTCCTACAAGTTCATCCACATTGTCAGAAGTGACAGGTTTTTCTTGTTTTAAAGGCTGCATAATATTTAAATTTAGCTATTAGATTTCAAAAGTTGTGGGGATGTAAGACAGGACTGCCAGAGGGCTAGATATAATGCAAGATAAGCAAGTGAAGGGTTTGAACAATGAGAAATGGGTGAGGCATGGACAGGTAAGGAGGTTTGCATTTTATCTCACTGAGAAGTGAGGAAATGTTAATGAATGTCACTATAAAATCTCTGTTATGATCTTTTCTAATACTCATCTTTCATTTTCTTCCCCCAGATAACTAGATGGCTCACTCCATCAACTCATTCAGGTATTACCTCAAATATCACCTGTCCATTTATTCATCCTGTTTAAATTTCAAATCCCACACAGCATGACCTAGTCCTTTAACCTGGCTTCCTTTTTTTCCCTCTCCTTAATGCTATTAATCAGTAATAAAGCAAATTTGTTTTACTCTATGCTCTCTCTCTCTGCTGCTCTGCTTTCAGGATCATATCAGTGATATAAAAATACATGTGATATTAAAAAATTATTTAAATATTTATTTAAATAATTTAATTGCATTATGTGCTAATCCTTTTCTTTCTGACAATGATTTTGAGGAGCCATTACCTCTAAATATTTATCCCTTAAAACAATAAAAAAACAGTTACCTCTATGTAGACTCTAATTTAATTGATTCCACAGAGACTTTATCTCCCTATAAGGTAGTCTACAACATGCCAATAACTTCCTTTGTCTGCCACAGGAATAGTGTCTGTCTATCTCTCTGTCTGCGTAGGCTGCAGCTCTCTCTATCTTGAAATTCCATACTTTATGGCTCTTTGCCATGTAAGTGTGAGGGCCAGAGGAAGAGACTTTCCTCGTGAGGGGTCTGAATGGAAACTGGGCTCCCCTTCTTATATGGGCCTTAATATTTCCTGTGAAATCCCAATGAAGATTCCTTGGAAACAATTTTGTATAATGTTTGACATGTTCCCAAAATAGACCCCAAGACAGAGATGTGTATGCAAAGATGTCCTAAGACATCTTTGTTTATTTAATACATCATGAATGTTTTAATAACTTCAAATATTCTTATAAAGTATTATTGCAGTGCTTACACATTATACTATTATACAGATGTATGGGGCCATGTTGTCGGGACAATATCTGTGATGGAACACATTGAGCAGGATAGGGAAGAGAAAGGGGAGGACTTGGTGCTGTAGGAACAGAATCTTCAGACAACCCCAGAGAAGATCTGAGATGTGGACGGCCCTTCAGAGAAGCTCTGAATCAGAGCACAAGGCTAGCCATCTGTAGTCCACATTAGTCATCATTGAGTGACAGCCACTCCCCAAGGAGGGATCCTCAAATCCTGGGCGGCTCAACTCCCTTCATACAAAGGCATTTCTGAGGAAGGGACCCGATGGCCTCATCATCCAACACTCTTGGTTTCTAATGGAGTGAGGGTGTCTTGGGCTCACACCCCATATCCAACACAAACTTCATGCTTATTTACAGGATTAACGAAAGAAGATGACATAGAAATTAGAAGTTCAAGAAAGAACAAGATTCTTTTCTCAGATGCAAGCAAAAGATGGGTATAAAATGGAAAAGATGGATCCAGGAATTACAACAATTATAACACACAATAATATCTCATTATTCAATCTAGAAGATATAAATAATTGGTTAATATTTGTGTGTGATATTAGAAAAAACAAAGTTCTGTTCTGTTGAAATAGGGAATTATTAATATGGTGTATGTATTAAACAATGACTAAATATACAGTTTATTTACAATCATTAATAAATGAATACCTAAAATTATCATTGTCTTATAATCACTTTATATTCATAATTAATTTTTTTAAATGTTAAAAAATAACAAGAAGAAAAATAAGAACTACTCAGATGGTGCTTGTCACCAATGGGTTATAATTCTTTCAGGGTGCTAACTAGCAGTGTCTATCCGCTTCTCTCTCTCTCATTTTTTACACACACTATATATGTATATATATACACATTTATGACATTCACCCACACTACTTTTATCATAAGGCACATAGTTTTCTGTAATTTTATTTAATATATCATGAACATTTTAAAATTTTTAAATATTATAAATTATGATTTGCTATTTACCCATTATTGTATTATACAGATATATCTTAATTCCACAAGATTACCATACTTCATTTATTGATGAACTACTGCTTTTGATATAGACAGATAACACATTAAACTCTTTTGCTTTTTTCTTCAGCCTTGGGCAGGTTTCCTGAAATCCAGTTACTGTAGGATATATGACAACATATTTTACACATGTTTGTAATTCCTCAATATGTTCCTCAGCATGTAGGGAGGCTATGAGGCAGAATATATGTTTGAAGGTAATTAACACATTAAAATTTTGAACCACTTAAACATATGATTATTTGTATTTTTACATTTGGTTGAATCCAATTTTTCACTATTAAAGAAACTCAGCAATTACTATCAAGTTCCCTGAGAGAAAATATTCATTGCTTTAATCTTCACTCACATAACTGAGCATTATTAGATATAAAGTTCCTTTTCCTTTACTTAAATACTTCATTTAATAATAACTGCACAATATCATTTAAATATTTAATTCTGGGTAGCTTGTCAGCACCATGTATTGCTATTGAAGGCAGACTAACAGGGAGTAATTAAATACATTGGTGATGCGCTAGATAGATTCTTAACATTCTCTTACAGTAAACTCATTTTGTGTAGTAATAAGCTTTGTCATTACAAGTGAAATGCACCACCTGGCACAATTAGCGTTATGCCTCTTATTTTTTTTAGTGAGTCTCAGAGCTGTAGTACAATGTTATAATTTGCATTGTTATAGCTCAAGCAAAATACCAGCACTTGATTCAAAAAAGATCTTTCACTTTTTCTTCCTCTCTCCCCCTCCCACTCCCCTGTTGATAGCCCTCCATACCTTATATAAATCCCTTTAAAGTACAGAGAAAAGGTAGCATAAACTGTAGGTAGAAAACAGAAAGGGGGAGGTTAAGAATAGTATAGGAAATATTGAAGCCAAAGAACTTATTTGTATGACCATGGACAAAAACTAAAGGGTGGGGAATGGGGGGAATGTGGGGTGGAGGGGAATAAAGGGGGAAAAATGGGACAACTGTAGTGGCATAATCAATAAAATATATTTAAGGAAAAAAAGAAAAAGAAAAAAATAGCTTTCATACCAGTGTCTAACGTCATTGAAAATATATTATATTCCAGTTAGTTATTAATTTATTGAAAGTTAATCTTTATCATATTTTTTCCATTATTACTATTTAATCCCCTATACCTCCCTCCCTCCAGCGATCAGCACACTGTTTTGCATGTCCATGAGAAATTTTCCCTTTTTGCTCAATCCCTCCATCCCCTAACCTCTCTCTACCACTAGCTGTTCTCCATCTATGGGTCTGTCTCTGTTTTGGTTGTTAGCTCACTTTATTCACTAGATTCCACACATGAGTGAAATCATATGGTACTTGTCTTTCTCTGACTGGCTTATTTCACTTAGCATAATGTTCTCCAGGTCCATCCATACTGTTACAAAGGTAAAATTTTCTTCTTTTTTATACCTGAGTAGTATTCCATTGCATAAATGTCCCATAGTTGTTTTATCCACTCATCTACTGAGGAGTGGAAAAAACTTTTTGAAGAGAGCATAGTGTTGATAAAATTATGACCAAAAGTTTCTAATATATATGAGTAGCTAAAATGTTTCAGGTAAATGTACTTGAACCATGTACTCCAATAAAAATTAGAACGTTATATTAAAATATAATCTTAATATAATTTATTAAACTGTCTAAAAGGAAAATTGTAATAGTAATATTCAGCCAAAGCATAAAGATTATCCCTCCAAATACCATGGAAAGATGGGAGGAAATCTAAAAGGGATAGTCTACTCAATGGGCTTTTTAAAGTAACTCGAGAACAGCTCTTAGCAAGATGAACACAGCACTGGAGCCATTGGACTTAAGACAATGATGATTCCAGTACAACAGTTGTCAAAACTATATGTAATAGATCTCTCAACTATAAAATAGGCTACCAAATGTATATCAGCCTCTATTTCCCAAATTTCATTAAAACCACAATTGAACCTATAAATGAGATTAAAAATAAAAATCTCTGAAATCTAAGGATTAGAAATAGGAACAAAATGGTATCTTTATCTCTATATGTATGCTAAATTGGAAGCCCAACTCTCAAGCAGCACTTTCAGAGCATGCAGGTGAGTGCTTTTCAGGACAAGACTAGGTGATGGTATTTTGCCTACACTGAACCCTGACAGGGACAGCCACAGCCAGGGGGAGTGCCAGTGTGCTCGTCAGCAACTGAGCATGCCTTTGCTGTAGTCTGGTAGGTCTTATGGTTGCAAGCTACAGTGAAGCTAGAAGTTGGGAGTTCCTTCCCAATTGTATGGCACTCTGCCTGGGATGGGGTTTATGGCAAAAGTGTGTCTAAATTTTGCCTAATCCACTTTAATCTGAGTATTTTTTCATCCACCTGTTGCTATCTTGGTTGAAAACCAAACTTTTTTTTTTTTTTTTTTGACTGGATGGCAGGCATTGTGAATTTTAAATTGTTGGTTACTGAATTTTGTTTCTGACTTTTATCAGTTTTGGACTTTGTTCTGACAGACTGTTGAGTTGCATGAAAATCCTCTTGATCGGCATGAGTCAAGAGGAGGAATTAGCAAACTTTTTGTAAAAGGCCAGCCAGTGTCTCTCTTCAGCTTTGTAGGCTGTGTGGTCTCCATGTCAACTAATCAACTGTGTTGTTGTGACACAAAAACCTCCATAGGTAATACATGTAAGTGATTTAGAAGAGCTGTATTCTAACAAACTTTGTTTATTGAATCAGGCAGTGGGTGACATTTGGTCCTCAGTTTGTTGACCCCTGGTCTAGAGTCATCTGTTTTATAGGAGTAGTTCACCCCATTACTAAAACATGGCTTTTCTTGTATCTCTACAAAATGCCCCCTGTATTTAATGATATTTTTTTCACTTTGGAAGGGTTAATGGCCCTGTTTGAGGTACAGCAATAGTCTGGCTTACAAATACCTGGTCATTATTTTTCCCTTTGAGGGTTTTTTTTCAACTCTCAGAATTTCACCTTACATACATACATTAATATTCCATCATAGACTCCAGAGGTTTCCATATGCATACTTCCAGAGCTCTTTCTCTCCATAACTCCCTTCTTCCTCATTATCTTCTTCCAATTATTCTAGCCACCTCAACATGGACTGTGGAAAAACACTCCAAACTCGACTCCTCAAACAAAAAGTGCACTACAGGTCTTTACAATTGGGTCTCCTGCTTAGGATTTAGAAATAGGCTTTAAGCAAAGCAAACAAACAAACAAAAAGATTCAGACCATTAACTTTCGTTGGTTCTCTTATCTAATAGTCTTATGTTGATTGTTGTCCAGTATCTGAAAATATTTGTTTTGTCTAATTTTCTAGTTATTTATAGAAGAAAGTAAGACTTTACCCAGATCATAAGTCCCCCACATAGCTTTTATGTAGATCTTTTAATAAAAAACTCGGTACTAATGCATTTTTTTTCTGAGGAACACTTTGGACACTTCTGATGCAGGTGTTCTGGGGGTTTTTCACTTCAGGCAGGAAAAATTTCAAATTCAAACCAGCATAGAGTTAAAAGTGCAAGAGAATATTAGTGAAGCGATGTGACACAGGGAGACTGCTCCACAGACGAGCAGCCCCTCTGTGGTGGGATTCACTTATTTTATTGAGGCTCATTTAATCAAAGGATAGGGTGTTCAGTAAGGGGGAGAAATATTCAGGATTTTTTTGGGAAAGGGGTGGACACTTCTTGAAAAAATACCTTGGCCATTTTGTGTCCTTCTATGGGTTTTTTATGTCCTAACATTGTGGCTGAGGGTGTGGCAGTTAGTATGCTAATGTATTTCAATGAGGTTGCTATAACATGAAATTAGTGACCATGTTGGATCAAGCTACTCTTGCCAGTTCTAAGCCATAAATCCATTGGGGGTTGGTTTTATCTCCATGACAGTCCTCAGAGCCCTTACTGGTTTTATCCATTTCACCACATACCTTATTTCACTTCTACTAAAAAAATAAAAATAAAAAAATAACAGAACAGAATGACTACTATTCTTCCCTACAATCTATAAGAGGTTGAAGGTCTGTAAAGGTTTCCCAGTGTTTTAAGGTGCAGAGTCCTACTTTTGAAGTTACTTTAGAACAGTTGCTATAGCTTGAATGCTCATATGTACTGAGATTGTATGTTGCTTGTTTGGAGAATTAAAGGTACAGTTATTTTTTAAAAATTAAAATTTTAAATACCATTGTATATTTGTATTTACTCTCCCAGGTAGAAAGGTGTTAAGTAGGAAAATTTTTTAAAAAGTAAAGTTTTAACAGTCATTTTATGAGTTTTTCACTTACCCGTCTATTCTAAAACTATATACTGCCATTTTTTCCCAAAACAGTCAATAATAATATTTTTAGTTTTTTAAATGTCTTCTTTCATTTTGTATTTGATATTGTTGTATGCTGATATTTTAAATATTAAATAAACTGCTTTTGTCTCTTTCTTTAGAGACGTAACTTGTATATAATCATAAATCTACTTTGGCAGTGCAATTGTTGATGTAACTTGTCCATTAAGCAAGCTCTGCTATCCAAGCAGAGAGAATTTAAGGACCTAGATAGATGTTAACAATGTGATTATGGTTGAATTTTTAAAATATACTTTTATCTAATTTGAATATCCAAGTTTTATGTGAAAGCTGTTGTAGTCAGGGTTTTCCAGGGAAACAGATCCAATGCGATGTAGCTATACCTCTACATCTAGATATGTAGACATAGATAGGTATCCACATTTATCTGTCTATTTATGAGAGGGAGAGAATTTAAGTAATTGTCTCACAGTTATGGAGGCTAGCAAGTTCAAAATCTGCAGTGTGCATCAGCAGATGTAAACACAGGAGAGTCCATGGTGCAGACGAAGTCCAAACACAGTCTGCTGAAGAAGTCCATCCTGCTCAGGGAAGCTGTGCTTTTATTCTATTTGGGCCTTCAAGGGGATTGATGAGACCCACCTACATTACAGAGGGAAATCTGATTTACCTGGCACTCATCAATGTTAGTATTAATCTCATCCCAAAATACCCTTCAAGTATATACTTAAAATTAAACATCACAATAGCGTTTTTATATTAATCCCTTAGGCCTTTTTAAAATCCTGATAAGAAGATAAACACTTTGCAATGAATATATGATAAACTAACAAAGACATGCTTATTTTATACAATATAATGGAGAAGAGGTGTTGTGAGGAGGAAGAGATAGAGTTGGTCAAAATGCCCTAGAATGCGAAACGCTCAAGTTGAGATAAAGGAAAACAGCGTTATATTTTTCATATTCTATTATTAAATCTTTGAAGTGTCTATTATTGTCTCAAAGACTTCACATACCAATCGCACATAAGGATAGTGTGAAATTGATGAGTACTAATAGTTCCAGATACTTCAAGGATGATATACAAAAACATATAGTGAGTGAGATAATTAATTCGCAGTTTTAATCACACAAGGGGTAAGATATTTTTCAACTTTATCTTTGATGTAAACATTCCTAAAGAGAAAGCAATATTATTTACAGAAATGATTAAAGAAATAAACTTTGTTAAAGGAGCCCTGCTCTCCTGAATCCACAAAAGTTAGATTTAATTTTTTTTTTTTTTTCTGAACCTCTCTTACTGGTCCTAAAGGAGGAGCCAAAGAACTAGTGTGTTTCTGACTTATTTGTGAGGAATTATCCCCAGCTAACTTATTTTCTCTCTCTTTCTTCTCCCAGATTACTAGAATATATAAAATTCCTGTTCTCCCTTGATTCTTATCCCTACCCTCAAAACTAAATGTTTTCTCCAGTAAATAGGACTATTTTAGTTCAGCTATGCAGTCACTTGGGTAAAACACAGTAAAGAAACAGAATTTTGTGCTATTTATGTCAAAAATAGCACTTTTCCATGTACTCAAAGTTCATTGAGCCACCTCCATTTTCACAAGATTTAACACTTATTAATTTTTTTCTTTTTAATCTATGAAAGAATAATAAAATTAGTCTTAATTCTTTCAGAATAATCTGTAAAATTTTTGTGTCGCTCTCATACTTTTATAGGTGGAAACTGTCAAGACCTATGCAAACGTTAGAATGAATAGATGATGCTAGAATAACATCAACTAGCTCTGTTTTCATTAACCATACATTCCACTGTGCACTTTCAGGCTTTGCATATGAATCTATCCCATGGCAACATGAAGCATTTGGGTAAGTGCTGCTGAACATTATGCGCAAGCATGTGATTATTCATAGACGTTTACACAAATCTTTCGTTGCCCATCCAAATAAATGCCACATTGAGCATTCAATACGTTTGAATGTGCAATCTCTCACAAAGAAATAGTCTTTCTTCAAACCATAATGTTATACATTGCCTTACTATGGAGCTTTTAATATATTAAAACATGATTCTGCACATATCATCTTTGGGATTTTGTGCTATGAGCCATGGGATGCTCTTGTACAGCGGTGTCTTGATCAATGGACCAGAGCTTTATTATCCCACTGCAAAGAGAGGAGAGCAGAGGTACTTGCCACTTACATGACTGTATCTTATTTTGATTGTTTCATTTAGACAATATATCTCAGTGGCATTAAAGGTAATCTGAAAGTTAAACATTGTAAAGGATTTCCTAAATTAACAATGGGCTGCTTAAGATGAACAAAATTCACTTAAAACTGTAGAGGTATTTATTTTTGTCCTCCATTCTTTTTCATTTTCTTTTAAGTCTACAAGCATTAATTAAATAGCTCATTTTTTCTAAAGCCTACAGAGATATTAGACTTTCTGAAGTTAGCCTTTGTAAGAGGTATCAGAAATGTTTCCTTTTTGCTATACAATCCTGAGTTTCTTGGAAAAATATATTGTAATTCTCATAAAATGTTAAATAACAACTTTCCAACATGTATCACTTAAAATAGCCATCATGGTGTGTAAACTTTGATGACAATACAGAATAGACCTAATGAAACTGGAACCAACTTATTTCATACCTCTAGAAATTATGGTAAAAACAGGAAGGGAATCAGCCCCTAAAATCCCTATGAATGCAAAAATCAAAGTGTGACCAACATCATTCTCAATCACTTTCTATATAGTGGATAATACAATGTGCCACTCAGAATCCCTATGTAGGACAGAGATACTTATCTCCCCTTCCCCTTTTGGGAATTCCAGTAGCTGGGTCAATGTCTAGAAATTTACTTTGGCTAAAGAGAACATCTATACTCAGTCATGTCCCAACCCAAGTGGGAACCTAACCATTTTAAACATAGGCATGTAAAGTCGTGGCTTTTTTGTCTCAAGGCAAGACAACTCTAAAAGGGCATCTTAAGTCCAGAGCTACCCCTAAAGCTATACAAACTCATCCTTGTAACTGCACTGAAATTCAGCTTTATTGATTGCCCAATTCCTTTCCTTTGCCTAAAAAATATTAATATTTAGTGTGCTGTCCCAAACACTTCCCACATGCAAATCTCCATCTCAAAGTCTGTTTTACAGAGATCTTGATATAAGACAATTAATGTTACTGGCTTAAATAGATAGATTTTAATGTGGGATATTGAAGCTGGATGCCATGACAGCCAGCTGGCAATGAGAAAGGAATTAATCATAATAGTGGCAGAGAGTTTTCCAGAGAAGGTTGAGTTATCAGTCTTCACAACAGAGATTCCTAGTTGGAAAGAGTGAGACTCTGAGGCTTGGGTTGGGGAAATTAGGGTTGGTGAACTCATAAACATTAACTCCAAATCCTTTGAATCCTCAGGGCTTGATGCAGAGTCCTGCTCTTTCCCAGTAAAGGCGAGCATGCATCCATTGCTTGACAATGAGGCAGTGATCTCTGCTCACAAGTTGTCATGAGCACCCCTCAGCACTAGGCCATAGTGCCCTTTGAACCTCCAAGCTAGGGAAGTGCTGACATGCTAAGGAAGAGATGGGACTGTGCCCTGAAGAGCTCTTGAGGCCAACTCCCAATAAACTAATAGTGGATTCTGCAGGATCTAGTCAATATACACTGGGAGGAGGTGGGAGAATATGATTAGGATTACATCCTGGGAGTCCTGTATTAAAAAGGTAGAATGTGAGATTGGTAAAGATTCCTTACTTTATTGATAAGGGAGACTTGTCCCATGATAAAGGATTTCACACTTCGAAAAAGAGCTCAGAACACTGTGCTGGTACACTATTAACATAGTTCATGTAAGCATGGAGAAAGGGATAGCCCATTATAAATAAAGTAGAAATGCTAAAAATGCCATGGAAGACATAGAAAAAGGGATTTAAAAAAACTCACAAAAGTGGCCAAGCTACTTGATATACTGTGTAGAGTCAGAAAACCCACCAGTTAACCACGTTCTGAGAGATTCTGAAATGTGCCCCATTTACCAAAGCAACGATAATGCACTGGTGAGAGAAACACCATCATCCTTGAGAAGCTCAATGGTAGCTGCCCTCTGTTGGTAGGGCTCATAGTAATCAATGCTGACAGAACTGTGTTCTTTGATTATCAGGATGATAGAATCGTGAAAATATAGAAACCAAAGGCAGCATCTAACGATAATAAGCAAAGCTGGTGCAACTGTCAGGATGGATGGTGAGACTGAAGTGTTTGTCATAGGCACTAATTTAGAGAGGTTTGGAAGTGGTTAATAAAACACAGCATCTTAGTATGGACCGCTGACAAAGGTATTACTTTATATGCATAATCAAAGAAATTAAATACAGATGGTCAGTAGGCTGAGGGTTGCCGCTCCAACAAAATGTCATGATTCCTGGCCCAGTTTCTGAATTTCAGCCAGTTTTCATGCCTGGATCCCACTGCGAAAAAAGAAGAGAAGGAAGGAGGAGGAAGAGAAGGGAGAGAAAGAGATGGGGGTACTACAGAGAGAAAGAGAGAGAGAGATCTCACACTTAGGAATATTGCTGTGAGCTATTTACAAAGTGACCTGCAAGGCTGCCATCTTTGAAGAGGGCCCAGCCCAGGAGAATGTTCCGCAGCAGATAAAGACTAGAGTAGGTAAAAGCTGTACCAATCTGGCAGAGGTTTGGGTAATAGGAAATGCTTCCTTCTGTTTTTAATGGCAAACTCCATTAGGAGAGTCACAGGCAGATGTCTAGCTTTCTGGACCATGACTGTACACTTCTCAGGGGAAAATCATATATGTTTCCAAAAAAGTTGATTCTGGTATGTCACAAGGGTCTGGTACAGAAGGAGCACCTAACACCGTGGGAACTGAAGCAACCTATTCAGTCTGAACTGCTGGTCCTGGGCTGAGGTCTGTCAAATCCTCCCAATCATAAGCAACATAGATAGCAATACATTTCAACGTGGAAGTAATGCATGTAAAATCAGAAACATGCAAGGCCACATGCAACATATAAGGTGCCAAGGTGAAGAGGCCTAGAGCCTCATAACACCCACACCCTTGAACCAGAGCCTTTTCTTCTGCCTACTTTTATGACCATATATGCTTTTGTTTGTCTTGTTGATGGAAGAGAAAATAGGTTGAGGTTAATCTGCTGTTGAACTACAGTCCCTCTCAGGAGTATTCCTGAAAGGTAAGAATGACAGGAAATCCTCTGCATGGTACAGCTTCAGTTTTAAGACCAACTACTTCTGCAGACGAGATAATTCATCCCATTGCACTTTCTTTTTGAAGTTTCTCTTGAATAAAAGTCCAACAAGAAGCAAATAAATTATGTTCAGGATTAATTACAGGGTGGAAGTGGATTAACATAACACAAGGGGTGGAGTGCAGTGGATGTTGTGGTGCACAGCCTAGAGATCCCACTTCAGAACTATCAGCAGATATGGCTTCCAGCTGAGTCCTATTCCACTCATTGCCTTCAGTCCAAGAGACCGCCTTGCTCTACCCTGGAGCAACCCACATCTAGTGACTGATCATTAAAGCAGCATTAAGGACGTACCCCCTTCTTCAAAGCTGGGTGACACTGACGGGCCTTCCCAAATTAAGTCTTTTAATGGCCAGGGTGATGCCGTTGCTAAGGATGAATTACAGTTCATCTTCTTTCTGCTCAAACTTACCTCCTTCACTTCCACACAGACATTGATAAGGAGTACACTGACAAATTTTCTACATAAGTCTTTCTCTCAGAGTCTTTCTTGTACCAAAAAATGCATGCTCCTTAAGAAAAATCTGAAATCTTTATCAGCTAGCTATACAAGCATACCTCAGAGATATTGCAAGTTCAGTTTCAGACCTGAAATAAAGTGAGTATCACAATAATGCTAATGGTAGTCTTTTTCTTGGTGGAGCATCTTGCCTTTAATTGGGTAAAAAAGTCTGTAAAGTGCAACAGAACAAGATATGTCTGTACTAACATGTCAAATAACTTTAGTTCAGTCAAGCTTCTAACCCGATTGGGCAACAGGTTAATCCAAAACTTACATATATAAAAATTCAAGATGGTGTGGGAGTTTCTAGTATAGTATTAGAAATGAAGAATTAAAGTTGGAGGTTTGATCCAGCATAAAGTCACTGCCCCTAGTGATCTTTCCTGGATACTGGGAGTACTTTATTTATGATGAAGCATGGTGGTCATAATTAAATGATAAAGGGACATTTCTGGCACAATAAAGCATTTAATAGGTATACATAGTCCTCCAGGATAGTGCCATTTTTCCCACCTAATATCTTATATTGTGACCTATTTCTTACCTTTTCCCAACCCTAGTCATACATTCATAATCCTCTAAGAACATGAAACTAACTTCCAGTTTAAAGAAAGTTTCACCATCTAGAATTCAGCATGTTTTCTTATTTGTTTTGTCTAGAGAGTATTGTTCATGGTGCCTGTCACTTCTCTACTATTGTATTAACTAGTTTTGGTACCATATTCATTATTTCACATTGTTTTAAGGAAAACATCAAGGTAGGATTAGATGAACAAGAAATTTATTGGGTGAAGAGTTATCATAAGAAAAAAAATGGGAGAAAGTGGGGTGACCCAACCAATTATGATGTAGGCTCTACCCTTATGAACAGGGGTAACTTTGAATCTCAGCTTGGACTCTAGAGGAATTTACTGCTAGTCTTGATAGTTTAAATAATTCAAGAAATATTATTAATTATATAATGTGAAGACGAGTGGTGAGTATGCAAATGCTTATGTGAAGGCATCAAAAGAATTTTCGAAAACTCTAGATAAGCAGGTAGTGGAAGGAAATTACTTGCCAGAGCAAATGTTCAATGTGGACAAAACCTTCCTATTCTGGAAATGGATGCCTGAAAGGACTTTCCTCCATAAGGAGGCCAAGTCAATGCCAAGTCTAAAGGCCTTTAAGGGACAGGATAATGGTCATGTTTGGGGGCAATGTTGCAGGCTACAAATTGAAACTCTCTGTGCTCTGATCCAGTGAGAAACTCAGGACCTTCAAGCTTGTCAATATAGAACTTAGAGGAAGTCATGGATGACCACTTCAAGTTGCCCTCCTAAACTGCTATGCCAATGAAATGAAGAAGTACTATTCGGAGAATAAAATACCTTTCAAGATTTTACTTATTGTTGATAATGCTCTTGACATCCTTCTTTTATTGGTGATCTTCATTGCAATATCAAAGTGATATTTCTTCCTTCAGACACTGCCTCTTTGATCCAACTAGTGGATAAGGAGTTATGACAGCTTTAAGGCCTACTGCCTGAGGATAACCATTGATAAGGTTATTGGTGCAAATAAGGAAGACACTAGTTATTAATTTAACAAAAAGTGGATCTTGGGGAGCTCTTTGGCTTCAGCTGACCCTCCCCTGGGCCCAGTGCTGATTAAAGCTGGCTTTGGTGTGCAGGATGGCTCTTTCTGTACACACCCAGGCCCAGCAGAGGAAGCCACAAGCTCTTGATTACTAATAGCTCCAAACAGATTGACCAGGGCCAGTCATAAACAGCATATGACAAAGGCCTATACCAGAGTCTTTGCAGATCTACCTAATACATAGGAACAAATACAAATAAACAGCCAAAATGGAAAAACAAAGAAATAGACCCCAAGTGAAAGAACAAGAGAATTCTCCAGAAGAAGAACTAGATGAAATGGAGGCAAGTAATTTATCGGTTACAGAGTTTAGGGTAATAATTATAGGGATACTCAACAGCATTAAAATACATAAAAACCATAAGAAAGAACTGGTTAGAAATAAAGAATACAATATCTGAAATAATTAATACAATGGAAAGAAACCATAGGTTAAATGAAGCAGAGGATCAAATCGGTGATTTGGAATACAAGGTACAAAAAACACCCAAGCACATCAGTGAAAAGAAAAAAAGAATTTTAAATAAATGAGGACAACTTAAGAAACATTTTGCACAACATAAAGCATAACAACATCTGCATCATGGGAACACCAGAAGGAGAAGAGAGAGAGCAAAGGATTGAGCACCTATTTGAAGAAATAATGACTTGAAACTTCCCTAATCTGGTGAAGGAAAAGGACACACAGGTCCAGAGAGCTGAGAGAGTCCCAAAAAATTGAGCCCAAAGAGGCTTGAACCAAGAGACATCATAATTAAATTGGCAAAGTTTAAAGACAAGAAGAGAATCCTAAAAGTTGCAAGAAAAAAAGCAGGTAGTTATATATAAGGGAGAACCGATTAGAACCTGATTTCTCAAAAGAAACATTTCAGGACAGAAGGGAGTGATTTGAAATATTCAAGGTGATGAAAAGTGAGCACCTACCACCAAGACCACATTACCCAGCAAGGCTATCATTTAAATCAAAGGAGAAATAACAAGTTCTCCAGATAAGAAAAAGCTAAAGGAGTTTGTTAATGCCAAACCAGTAGTGCAATAAATGTTAAAGGACTTGCTTTAAGAAGAACTAAAAGAGAAAGAAAACACAGAGGAAAACAGTCTAACAATAAAATGGCACTAAATACATATCTATCAATAATCACCTTAAGTGTAAATGGCTTAAATGCTCCAACCAAAAGATACAGAGTACCTGAATGGATAAGGAAAAAAAAAAAAAAAAAAGCACATATACATGCTGCCTCCAAGAGACCCGTCCAAGATCCAAAGATACATACACACTAAAAGTAAAGGGATGGGAAAAGATATTTTATGTATATGGAAAGGAAAAAAGTGGGGTAGTAGTACTTGTATCTGACAAAATAGACTTTAAAACCAAAGCTACAGTAAGAGACAAAGAAAGACTCTACAAAGTGGAAACTAATCAACAAAACACACAAGCAAGCAAAATATAACCAGAGACATTAAAATTAAGAACAAACTGACAATAACCAGAGGGTAGGTGGAAGGAGATAATGGGCAGAAAATGGGGAAGTGTTGTCAGGAACATGTATAAGGAACACATGGACAAAGCCAAAGGGGGTTAGGATTGAGGGTGGGAGGTGGGGTGGTTGGGTTGGGTGGGAGTGGTGGAGGGAAAATGGAGAGAACTGTACTTGAAAAACAATTTAAAAATAATAAATTTTAAAAAAGCAGCAAAAAAAAAAGAAAGACACTACATAATGATAAAGAGAAAATGCTAGAAGAGTACATAACTCCAGTAAACATTTGCACACCCTACATAGGAGCACTTAAATATGTGAAGCAAATCTTGATGGACATAATGGGAGAGTTTGACAGAAATACAGTCATAATTGGGGACTTTATTCTCCATTGACTTCAACAGGTAGACCTTCCAGACAAAAAATCAACCAGGAAACAGGTGCCCTAAATGATACACTAGATCAGATGGGTGTAATTGCTTTCTTCAGAGCATTTCATCCCAAAGCAGCAGAATATACAAACTTTTCAAGTGCACATGGAATGTTTTATAAGACAGACCACATATTAGGACGCAAAACAAGTCTTAATAAATTAAAGAAGATTGAAATAATAGCAAGCACCTTCTCTGATCACAATGTTGTGAAACTAGAAAGAACACCGAAAGACATGCAAAGACATGGAACTAAATAACATGCTATTCAACAATGAATGGGTCGACAAGGAGATCAAGGAAGAAATCAAGATACCATGAAATAAGTGAAAATGAGGACACAACAATTCAAAATCTGTGGGACACTGTGAAAGCAAGCCTAAGAATGAAATTCATAGCATTACAGGCCTATCTCAAAAAGCTAGAAAAAGCTCAAATAAAGAATCTAACTTCACACTTAATGGAACTAGAAAAAGACCAACACACAAAGCCCAAAGTGAGTAGAAGGAAGGAAATAATAAAGATCATACCAGAAATAAATGAAATAGAGCCTAAAACAATGATACAAAAGATCAATGAATCCAAGAGTTGGTTCTTTGATAATATAAACAAGATAGACAACCATTTAAACAGACTCATCAAGGAAAAAAAAGAGAGAGGACGCAAATAAAAAAAATCAGAAATGAAAAAAAGAAATAACAACTGACACCAAAGAAAGACAAAGGATTGTAAGAAAATGTTATAAACAACTATATGCCAACAAACAGGACTAACTGGATGAAATGGATAAATCTAAAACTAAGTCAGGAAGTATCAGAGAACCTGAATTGACATATTACATTTAGTGAAATTCAAGCAATAATGTAAAACCTCCCAACAAACAAAAGCCCTGAATTGGATGCCTTCACGGGTGAAATTCCCCAAATATTCTATGAAGAACTAACACCTCTCCTTCTCAAATTATTTTAAAAAGGCTCCCAAACTCATTTTATGAGGCCAGCATTATCCTAATTTCAAAACCACATAAAGATGTCAAAGAAAGAAAATTGTAAGCCAATATCCCTGATGAAAATAGACACTAGGTCCTCAACAAAATATTAGCAAACTGAATGCAACAACACATCAAAATACAGAATAGTCCAGTGAGATTTATTCTGGTAAGGCAAGGTTGGTAGAACTTCCAGAAATCAATAAGTGAGATTCAACACATAAACAAAAGGAAGTATAAAAACCATAGGATCATATTAAATGATGCAGAAAAAACATTTGATAATCCAGAACCCATTTATCATAAAAACTTTTAACCAAGTGGGATTAGAGGGAACATACCTAAACATAATAAAGGTCATATATGACAAACCCACTGCCAGCATGATACTCAGTGGGCAAAAACTATAAGCATTCCCCTTAAGATCAGGAACAAAACAAAGACATTTGCTTTCACCTCTCTTATTCAACTTGGTACTCGAAGCCCTAGCCACAGCAATGAGATTATAAGAAGAAATAAAAGGCATCCAAATTGGAAAGGAAGAAGTAAGACTGTCTTTATTTGCAGATGACATGACACTGCACATAGAGAACCCCAATGATCCCATCAAGAAACTACCAGAACTAATAAATGAATTCAGAAAGTAGCAGGATACAAAATTAATATCCAGAAATCAGTTGCATTTTACATGTAAATAATAAACTAATAGAAAGAGAAATTTAGAAAACAATCCCATTCACAATTGCTTCAAAAAAAGAATATAATTCTTAGGAATAAACCTAACCAAGAACATTAAAGATCTGTACTTGGATAATTATAAGATATTGAAGATATAAATAAGTGGAAGCATATACTGTGATATGGATAGGAAGAATTAATAGCAATAAAATGTCCATACTACCCAAAGCAATCTATAGATTCAGTGCAATTCCTATCAAGATTACAATGACATAGTTCATGTTTCACAGAACTAGAACCAATATTTCAAAAAATTCGTATGGAACCACAAAAGACCCCACACAGCAACAGTGATCCTGAGAAAGAAGAACACACCTGGAGGAATCACGCTACCTATTATCAAACTATACTACAAGGCCATAGTAATCGGAACAGCATTCTGCTGGCATAAAAACTGATATATAGATCAATGGAACAGAAGAGAGAGCTCTGAAATAAACCCACACCTTTATAGTTAATTAAGAGGAATTAACAGAGGAAGCAAGGACATATATGAGCTAAAGATAGTTTATTCAATAAATGGTGGGAAAATTGGACTGATACATGCAGAAAAATGAAACTAGACCACCTTCTTATACCACACACAAGAATAAATTCAAAATGGTTTAAAGACTTAAATGTTAGAACCAAATCCATAAAAATTGTAGAGGAAAACATGGGCAGCAAAATCTCAGACATTGTAGTGTCCCGGTTCGATTCCCCGTCAGGGCACATGCCTGGGTTGCGGGCCTGGTCCCCAGTGAGGGCCATGTGAGAGGCAACCATACATTGCTGTTTATCTCCCTCTCTTTCTCCCCTGCTTCCCCTCTCTCTAAAATAAATAAATAAAATATTTAAAAAAAAATCTCAGACATTGTTCATAGCAATATTTTATCGGACATATTTCCCCAGGCAAGGGAAACAAAGAGAAAAATAAACAAATGACACTGCATCAAACCAGAAAGGTTTTGGACAGCAAATAAAATCATCAACAAAATAAAAAAACAATCAATAGGATGGGAGAACGTATTTGTCAATACATCTGATAAGGACTCAATATCCAAAATTTATAAAGAACTTACAAAACTCAGCATCAGAAAACCAAACAATCCAATTAAAATATAGGCCAAGGCCCTAAACAGACACTTCTCCAAAAGGGGCATACAGATGGCAATAGACATGAAAAAATGTTCTATGTCACTAACCATCAGAGAAATGCAAATTAAAACCACAATGAGATAACTTCTCACACCTGCCAGAATAAATCAACAAACAACATGTGTTGGCGGGGATGTGGAGAAAAGGAAATCTCTTTGCATTGTTAGTGGGAATTCAGATTGGTGCAGCCACCGTGGAAAGCAATATGGAGATACCTCAACAAATTAGAAATGGATCTGCCTTTTCACCCAGCAATTCCACTTCTGGGAGTATATTTGAAGGAACCCAAAACACTAATTCAAAAGAATATAAGCACCCCTGTGTTCATTGCAGTGTTCTTTACAATCGCCAAAATAGGGAAGCAACCCAAGTGTCCATCAGTAGATGAGTGGATAAAACAGCTATGGGACATTTACACAATGGAATTCTACTTAGCCATAAAAAAAGAAGAGAAGTTTACCCTTTGTGACAGTGTGGATGGACCTGGGGAACCCTATGCTAAGTGAAATAAGCCAGCCAGAGAAAGACAAATACCATATAATTTCCTCATATGTGGAATCTAATGAACAAACTGAACTAACAAGGAAAATGGGGACAGACTCATAGCTGGAGAGCAGGATGACAGCTAGGTGGGGAGGGGAGTCTAACGGATGGAGGGATTGAGCAAAAAGTAAAAAGGACTCATGGACATGTACAACAGTGTGGTGATTGCTGGGGGGAGAGGGTGTAAGGGGACTAAATGGCAATGGAAAATGCAATTAAAAAAGAGAATGAAGCCCCTTCACCCCCAAAATAAATTAATAAAAAACTTGTAGCTCTTTAAAAACAACATCAACCTGGAATAGCCTGAATTCTGCCAACAAGCAAATGGAGTTTCCTACACCATGAAAGCTTTGAGTCAGTCAGAACTTCCAATGACATGAAAGCTGTATGATATATTTTAACACTTTTCTTTCTAGAATATGTGAAGGACTTGGGATTGTTTTATTCTTTTTTTATAATAGGAAAAAGAAAAAGAAAAAGAAGCCCACCATGGGTTGTTTCTGAAAAAAGTGACACTTCTTCAAGGAGAGTCTTGGGCAGGTTCTTCTGGAGGTTTTCCAGAAGGCATTCTTATCATAGCAGCTGACAGCTCCATGTGTGTTATTTTCCCTGAAGGCTTTCGCAGTCCGTGGAACAAGATGTACAGTGAAAGACAGTGATATTGATAATCCTGGCCCTGTGCAGAATTAGGCTAAATGTGTGTTTGTGTCTTAGTTTCTAACAAAAGTTCAAAAAGTTAGAAATATTAAGAATAGAAAAAGCTTATAGGATAAGATATAAATAAAGTATTTTGTGTAATGTGTTATTACCAAGGTGGATATTTTAAAAAACTAGAAAGTTTCTAAAGTAAAAAGTTTCCAGTAAGCTAAGGTTAACTTATAATTAAAGAAAAAGGATTTTTAAGCTTAGCATTGCCTAAATGCACAATGTTGGTAAAGTCTAGAGTGCTGTGCAGTAATGTTCTAGGCCTTCACCTTCGCTTACCACTCATTCACCGACTCACTGAGCGCCGAGAGCACATTCTATTCCTGCAGGCTCTCTTCGTGGCAAGTGCCCTGCACAGGTGTATTGTTTTTTTTTTAATCTTTTAAACCATAGATTTATTGTTTCTTCTCTAAGGTTATGTCCATAGATTCTTACCATTGTGTTAAAATGGCCTACAGCATTCAGTACAGTAATATGCTGCATAGGTTTGTAACCTAGAAGTGATAGGCCAGGCCTATCAGTTGGGTGTACAGTAGACTAGACCATCTAGGTTTGTGTAAGCACACTCCACGATATTTGTCTGACAAAATTGCCCAATGGCATATATTTAAGAACATATCTTCCTATTTAAGGGACACATGACTATTTAAGGGATGCAATTGTATCCATTTTTATGTTGATTTCTCACAACTATTCTATAGCATATGTTTGAGGTAACACAAACAAACATGCACACAAACACTAGTCGATTCCGATTTCAAACCATAAATGAATAAATGATACCAGAAGAAACTTCTCAAATTAAATAACAAAATAAGTCAAAACACATAAAGCAATTTGCTCCCTACAAATGACTGGACCTCTTCTGTAAGACAAAAGACCCTTGTGGGGTTACATTGGCTCAAGGACTGCTCATCACCCTACTTAAAACTTTGTTAGAACTATGCTTCAGGCTGAGATACTTCTTACCAGTCCCTCCATCTTTCCTTTACTCCTTCATAGGAGCCACCACATCTTCCCTGGTTCTCTCCCTTCTTTTTCTCATGAGAGTTTTTTTCAATAGTGTAAGGTGTTGCCCAGTACTTAATAATTGCACCAGTAGTTACTTGTAAAATGTTCCATTGGGAAAGAAACCCTTTGCAGATGTGATAATAGACATGTAGGGGGACACAAATGTGGAATTTATGTGACTCATTTGGATACTTCCAGTTACTACCTCCTGTAAAGAAATACATACAACAACCCTTTTCTAGAAAGATTATGATTACCAAGGGGCCAGAACCCTGATGAATGAAAGTTTGGGTTAATCTATCAGGTGAGCCGCCAAGACCTTCCAAGGTGATAACTGAGGGCGAGAAGAGGAGGCAGGCAAAGACCAGTGTAGAGACAGGGGCTATATCTGTTCAACCAAGTACTGTCTTCTAAGATTCTCCTCAGAAATAGAGGCCTTTGAGAATCATAGCAGAACCGCTCCTTGAACATGTGTGAAGAGGTAAATCTGGGTTGGGGGTGAGAACAGTAGTGCCAAGTGGCCATAAAAATGTGTGTCTCTCATATCCTACTGCAGAAAGCATAAACGACAGAAGACCCCAGTGCTGCACTCAATCTACTGCCTGTTACTGCCAAAGCCACACTTTCTGTGGGCTGTTTCCAACTAATAGATGATTATGGCAGAAATACTAATGTCCTTTTGGGTCATTTTGTGTTAGGTATTCATTTGCTTTCCTGAAACTATCAAAGAATTGTAATAAAAGCTGAGATTTTGCTCCCACTCAGCTTTCCTTCCTTCCCTCTCCTTTCATAGGTGTAACACTTGCATAGCAGTCTGATAGTTCCCGCCTCCTCTGTCTGCTTCCTCACACTCCTTCATCTTTTCCTCCAGTACGTTATCTGTGTGTCTAGACCTGTCTTGCTTCTGCTTCTCTGAGGAAATGAACCAACACATACGTGATCCCAGAGAAAGGAAATGTTTGAGATGAACCTCAGGTTCGCACTAGTTTCTGAGTACATACATGCCACTTTCTGGATTAAATGCAGAACATTACAAAGTAAACAATACAGTCTGTGGAGCTGCAGAGTGCATTGGATTTCTGGACCTATAAACAGACTGGAATGCTCAGGACAAGTAAGTGAAGAAATGTACATATACAGAGGAGTGGCCCCAGAATTCTTCATGGGTTTCCCCAAACATTATTACTTGAGGGCAGGGCCACACATATACACAGTGAGTCTTAATAAGACATAAAACAGTGACCGCTGCAAGATGAGAGCTAATGTCCGAAGGTCATGTGAGGTAGGTAGGTATAAGAGTTACAACATATCCAAGACTTCCTATAATGTATAATCTACCCACAAAAGCCACCATATAATTTTTTTAAAAATTAGACAATCAAAACATATGACCCAAAATCAAGAAAATTGTGCATAGAGAAATATCCCAAGATAACTCAGATGTGACATTATCAAAAAAGACTTTGAAAAGCTATAATAAATATAATAAATGTGCTATAAATAAAATTGAACATGGTGAATAAGCCGATGGGAACTCTTTTTTCATGTGGGAACTCTTGCTAAAGGCCATAGGGGACATGAGAAAAATGACTAAACCCATTGTTATTCCTTTGTGAACATCTTTGTTCTCATAACCAATTGATCCTTTGTTTAATTAAGTCTTTCTGTCTTGATGAAATAAGTATTTTGAGTTGTGGGTTTGACATTCCAGAGTTTTGAAGCCTGTCTATCAATATAAACATAAATCCATTGAGGCGATATAATTAAAGGAAAACTTACTTCAAGATTCAGCATCAGGAATATCAGTATATCATGCAAGAATTTTGGAGTTACAATGAGGTAAATCCCCTAATTTTTTTTAATGGAATGGGTTGATGAGTGCCTCCTGAGAGAGGGAGATTTTAAAATGAAAGAGAGGAGATACAATACAGGAAGGAAAGAGGGTAGCTACATAGCCATGAATATATGAATGTAACCTGATGGTATGGAAACAATGCTAAAGAATGACTGTGGCAATCAAAAAGGGTTAAGATTACACCAAATACTATAAGAAAGAAATATAAAATAAGTTTTGTCAGCTCCTAGCTAGGCAGAGTCCTATGGAAAGAGAGCTTTGGCCATCAGCCTTCAAATACATTTAACCCACAGGCAAAAACCATTCTTTTGCTGAGATGAATAAAACAAGCTATTAGCTTCAAGCTCATAATAACGTGAATCTGCCCTTTGACACATGGAGCACTTGTAGGGAAATGATGAAATCATTTATCTGAGTCAGTATATTTGGTAGTCAGACATTAAATTGTGAAATATTTACTGTAGAAGAATTGCCGCTTTGTGAGGGTTTGAGGTGTGTGGACTAGCTACCCTTTCTTTTCTGACAGCACTGTTCCCATTGCGTCACCTATTTTTATTTTCCATGATTTTTACAAAAAAAATGTTCTTATTTATTCTGTCTTTAAATCTCCTATTGCTTTGGACCCTGCACATTTTGTCAGCATTTGGATATCTATCCATGGCAGATGCATGTCTATCTGCCCCGTGTGGATTCATCTCCTGAATATCAGTCTCTGAATGATTTATCAATTATAACCTTGTGTGAGGTATCAGTGCTACTTTCCAGCAGCAGATCTTATTTTTGCTGCTAAAGCTTTGCTCTCTTTTCTTCCTCATAAAGGCTTTACCCAGACTCATTTATGGACACGTGGCCTGCAGGGCCCTCATGAGGAAGGTGCCACCTTACTACTGTCTCACTGATTTGGGATTTGGCCACAGTACAAGATTTAGACAAAGGAATGTGAGGAAATGTAATATGGAGAAATATCTGAGAAGAAACTTCAGGGGGCATCAAGAGTTTCTGCCAGCTCCCTTTCTGGAGGTCCAAATAAGGCCAGCCCCCTGAGGATGGAATCTGGAGTGAGGAGACATGTGGAGCAGACACACACAAGTTGTCCCACAGCCACTGTCATCCATCATGAACAAGAAACGGATGTGTGTGTGCTATAAGCCACTGTGATTTTCAGGGTCGTTTTTCATTAATAAAGCTAATAAAATTAACTGACTGGATTAGGAAATAATCAAAATGAAATATTTTAACAGCACATTTGAATTGCAAATTTGAATCCAATTTAGATGATTTGTTAAATGAGTGAAAAATACACTGTTTAAACAAAAGTAAAAATAAAATTAAAGTTATTTAAAATTCAGAATAATACAAAATTAAAAATTTTAAATAAGAAGGCATCTGCAATCCAAAGTTACTGAAAAGCATAATTTCTTTGATTTGGGGTTATAATAATTTAAAATTAGGTTCACTAATCTTCTCATTATTTAATGATCACTTCTGAGCATTTGAGGAGAGAGCTCCTCTTCCCTAGCAAGACTTTTGAGATGAAGGCTGATTTTCCTCGGCAGGTCATGTAACTCACGTCCAGAAACAAGGATGACATTCTTCTTGGTTCACACTGGAGCTCATGCCACGGGTGGTTTCCTCGTCTGCCACACCTCACGCTGTCGTCTAGAGACAGCCCGGTCACCTCCCAGCAATTAAAGCCCCGCTCTGCTCGTTTAGTCTGTACTTATTTTTGTCCATAGTGCTTAGTGACCTCACATAATCATTTGGATGATCCAAAACCGCAGTCTGTCTTTAATTTTTGTCTTTTTCCTATCTAGCAAAATTTGGTTTTACCTCAGTTTAGTTCTCCATTAGTCTAATTCCCATAGTAATTCTGTGTCTTGTACCACCATTAACTTATTTTGCTCTGAAATCCAAATTGTGAGTATCTCACTCACCATATACCATCTATCACTTTTTCTAGTAGCCCCTAAAATTTCTCCATTATGTTGAAAACTCATCCTATTGTGGCATAGACTTTACGCATCTGTCCCCTTCCGTCTTCAAGCTCCTTTTTCTTTTGACCATCTTAGATTTGGGGGCTCATCATTATTTTTATGAGTTCTTAAACACTTTCAACTCTTGATTTTCCTTTCCCTCCTATAATTGCCTGACAAACCTCAACTTTGGTTGAACTCAAGTATATGTATTATGTGTATAAAACCTGTATAACTCAGTTCAACTAGAAATACTCATTAAACCATATTGATAGATCTCTGTTTTAGTTCATGAGCTCAAACCTTAAATAGACAAGTAATACTTCCCCCAAATAATACTACATATCCTAAATAATTTTAATTTCCCAGGCCTTGATATAAATATTTCAGAAATTTGCTTTCAACAAATATCTTCTTTTATGATCTTGTAGTTTGCTTAATTGGTTATGCACAATATAATGATTTTAATTATGCCCTTTATTTTCTGACATTCCTGTCTAACCATCTTGTACTTCCTGGCTTTTGCACTTGCTACGTTTTTGCCTGGTTCTGTGCATTGCTAGCTTCCACTTATTCTCCAAGTCTCTGTTCCAGTGTAAGCTCTTCAGAGAGCCCTTCCCTGACTGTTTTATTCAAAGAACTTTCTTATTACCCTCTATCACAATGGCCTGTTGATCCTTCACAGCACTAATTACAATATGCAATATCTCCATTTTTTCCTTTTATCACATCTTTCTACATCTTGAAACTAATCTCTTCAAAAGGAGGACATTTGTCTGATTTGTACCTGCTGTATCTTCAATGCTGAGAGGAATGTCTGACAAAGACTACGTAGTCAAGAAATGTTTTTGAGTAGTTAATAAATGAATGAATTCCGTATGAAAATCACTAGATAATATTTTAATGCATTTTGTAAACTTGTAGAGTGGAAAGATGATAGTGTATGATTTCCAAAGTCTCTTGTGGGATGCAAGTCCCATCTTTAACTTCTTGACTATAGGTTGCAAACAACTGCACCATGGGATTAATTGGGTACTTGAATCAACTCATACTTTAAAGTATCTTTTTGTACTTGTTCTACCATCTGTCATCGGAGAACTTGATGATATAAGCCCATTTTTTTATGCTTCCTATAGGTGACTTTATATTCAAAGGGGTCTTAGTGTCCGTGGGAAAGAGTCATCAATAGCCTAACACCTCTGTTCACCTTAACATTCGCGACAGGTGTCTGGGACACCAAGAACACATGTTCAAATCTTTATTGGTTTGAAGTTAATCTCCACAGGAATTCTATACATCATGAATATTATAATAATCTAATACAAGTTTATTCTTCTTTCAAAAAGATTGTAAGTCAATAAATCCAATTTACATTCTTTTTCATATCTCCGTTTAAGACATATGTCCAAGAGGTAATTTGTTTTACAGTTAGGTTACACAAGAGGTGTTAAAATGCCCAGATAATTTGGATCTTCCCAATAGACTTTTAAAGTGTATTTATTAATTTTTCTAATAATAAGAGCACAATTGTAACCAATATGAACTGATGGTTTGCATGAGCTGTGAATTTGTGAGCGTATATGTAACCATAACATCTATGTTAGCCATGGATATTTACATAGTAATGTTTTCTGGTGAAATGTAGGAAAATATGACTATATTTATGCAGAAGACAGATCAATTATTCAAATTATGAGGTACAGGTCAGATGTGAATTGGACTCATTATTTTTCCTCTATTCCCACAGGCTCCCTCCATTAGGTATCTATTGATTCATTCTCCCACAGCAAATTTCTCTTGCTGACAGATTAAGCATCTTTAGACATAGCATTCAAAAGTTTAATTCATAAGGACTTCATTTAGTCATATGCTCAACTATTCATTTTCCAAAAGCCAAGATTATCAAAATTTCAATAATTTCAAAAACAGATAAATCATGATCTGTGTATCCTTTAACAGATATATTTACTTGCAGTATTGTAATTTCAAATACATGCAGGGACCAAGTAAATAAAACAAATGAATTAAAAATTTTGGAATAAAAACAAAAATTGTGGAGAGAGATGAAACAGTTGTTGCTAATGCCTCCTAACCATTACTATCTGAGTAGGTGAGTCTGGTATTAGCAAGTCTTACCACATTTTTGAAAATAAGTTTGTAGTACTGGCACTACTGGCAGGTGTGTATTTAATTTTGATCCATTTTTCTGGAAAACCAAAGTCTACTGGAAGCTATATCCATCATTGGTGTGCCAGTTAGTAATGATCTCAATATTATTTTTTCTTTAAAATATTAAATAATAAGCATTAATAAATCATTTAAAATGTCTGCTTCACAAAATTCACAAAAGTCTACTTACTGGAGGCTATATCCATCATTAGTGTGAGAGTTAATAATGACCTCTAGATCATTTTTCTTTAAAATATTAAATAATGTATATTAATAAATCATTAAAAATGTCTGATTCACATTATATATATATATATACATATATATAGTATATCAAAGCACCATTTTCCAGAGGTACTCTAGAAAAACAATATAACAAAAAAATACATAGATGTACATATCTAAAAAAGAGATAGACTTACACAAGTAAATGTTTTAGCCTTGAAAAATGTATGCTATTATTTATCTTTGCTCTATTATGATGAATTGAAAATAGTATACAAAGAAGGTAGGTTACATTAAAGAAAAAATTAAGTGGATGAGAGCAGAAAGAAATTGGCTAAATCAGATAACAAGAGACTTAGAAAGCACACTGAGATTAAAAAATTACAATCCTAAGCAATAAACACCCTTGATAATGACACAGAAAATTGCCTTGTAGATGATGACTATTCAATAGGAGAGTAGTTTGGGTTAATATTCAGCTTGATAGCCTATTTCCACCAGACAGTTCCTCCAATCACCACTGAGCACAGAAACACAGCAAAACAAAACACAGAAAATATATTGATAGATAATAAGGTGGGACTTCAAGGACTTGCCGAAGCATGTAAGGAATAGTATACCTGTTTGTTTCAGGGATCTTTGCAGTAGGAAATAAAACAACAAGAGCTAGGGCTATAGAACCAAAGGAGATAAGGGTTTATAAACAATTAAAATGTAGATTATAAGCAATTGAAGTCCCATTCTAAATTGGAGTATATTTGACTAGCAGTAGTTAAAAGATGTCTCAAACATTCCAAATGGATATTATAAATTGAAGAACATTTGACTAATAATGCATGAGTTGTTTTTTAAAGATATTCGTATTTAAATAGAGTTCAGTAATAAATGCAAACAATTCTATAAGTGGTGTGGGTTAGAAAGTGGGGAAGAACTGAGAATGGCAAGGATGAGATTTTTTCCTGTTGTTCAAGAAATTATATTAGGTTTATAATTGTATATTGTACCTAAAGTCAATATCACCCTTCTGTTGTTATTACATTTGCTTATTATAAATGAAAAAAAGTAACAGAAAAACAATGAATATATGTATTGAACAAAAGTCAGTGAAGGTTTTATACATATTTACATGGGCAAAATTAATTATTTTAGAATAAATTTTTAAAAACTAGATATTTTGACCAGAAAAAATAAAAGATATTGAGTTACCTAGTGGTGAACAGCTGAATTTTCTCATTGATATGCTTCTTGTTTTTCCTGATAATGAATTCATAGGTAAAAGGCTATGCATGAATAATTCCCACTATATTGTAAGGTCACCAACAAAAATTTTAACCAGCCCATCTGTGATGATTTTAATGTGCCAATTTGATTAGTCTATAGTACCCAAATATTTGGTTAAACACCAGTCTAGATGTTGCTGTGAAGGTGTTTTATAGATTAGAGTAATATTTAAATTTAAAAAAATCTTTGAGTAAAGCAGATTATCCTCTGTAATGTAGATGGGCCTCATCCAGTAAACTGAAGGCCTTAAGAAACAAACAGATGGAGATTCCCTGAGGAAGAGGGATGTCTGTGTCTGGATGTCCTGGGACTTGAGCCACAACTTGAAGTCTTTCCTCTTCCAGCCTACCATCTTACCCTGTAAAATTGGAGTGTCAGCCTACCCAATCACATCATCAGTTCATTAACATAAATCTTTCTTTCTGTATGTACACACATCTTATTGGTTTTGTTTCTCTGGACATTCTTGACTAATACACCAACATTTCCATGATTAAAATAGCATGGGTACTAGCAAGGAACAATTGGAACTTGAAATTAAAAATAAAATTGTTAGCACTCAATAAAATACTTAAGTATAAATCTAACAAAATAAGTACAAGATTTTTATGACAACTAACAAATTCTAATACAATGAATCAAAAAATAAATAAATGAAGAAATTAACCATGTTAATGATAGGAAGACAATATTGTCAAGATGTCATTTTTTCCCAACTTGATCTACAGATTGAACAAAATTCCAATCAGAATGCCAGCCAGTTATTATTGAAGATATTGAAAAGCTGATTCTAAAGCTTATATCGAGGGACAAAAGATTCAAAATTGTCGACAATATTGAAAAAGAACAAAGTTGGAGGACTGAAACTACCAGACATGAAGACTTACTATAAAGTTGCAATAATAAAGACAATGTGAATATTTGTGAAAGAATAGATAAATAGATCAGTGGAATAGATGAAATGTCAGAAATAGACCCATTAAAGTATATATGGCTGATTTTTGACAAAGGAACAAAGGTAGCGCAGTGCAGAAATGATAGGCTTTTCCACAAATGGTCCATCAACAGCTAGATATCCACATGCAAAAAAGTAAAAATTAAAAAGAAGAATGTAGACATATACTTTGCACTCATCATAAAAATTAACTCAGAATAAATAGTAGACCTAATATAAAATGGGAAATTATCACACTCCCAGAAGATAATAGATGAAAAAATCTAGATGACCTTGGGTTTGACAGTGACTTTTTAGATTTATCACCAACATGACAAAGTGAGAGTAATTGATAAGCTGGACTTAATCAAATTTAAAATGTCTGTTCTGTGAAAGACACTGTCAAAAAAATGAGAAGACAAACCATGGGCTACAAGAAAATATTTGAAAAACATATGTTAAATGACTGTTATCGAAAATATACCAAAGAACTCTTAGATTCAGCAATAAAAAAAAATGAAAAATCCAGTTTAAATTGGGAAAAATATTTCATCAGACATCTCACCAAAGAAGGTATAATAAGCCTATGAAAAGATCCTCCACACCCTTTGTCATCAGGGAAGTGCAAATTAAAACAACCATGACATACACTAAACACCTATTTAGAGGTCAACATTCAAAACACCAAAACACCAAATGCTGGTGACAATATGAAGAAACACAGACTTTCATTCATTGCTGATAAGATGGAAAAGCATACAGCCCTTGGAAGACAGTTCAGATTTCTTACAAAGCTAACCATACCATTACCAGCAACTACCAGATCATCAATCTTACCAGCAACTACACTCCTTGGTATTTACCCAAATAAGTTGATAATTTATGTCCACATAAAAACTTCACACTGATGTTTATAGCAGCTTTATGATTGCCAAAACTAGGAAGTAATGAAGTGGTCCTTTAGTACGTATTTGGATAAATACTGCAGTATATACAAACAATGGAGTATTATTCAATGTTAAAAGAAGTGAAGACTTAAGCCATGAAAAAATGTGGAAGAATTTTTAAAGTATATTACTAAGTAAAAGAAGAAGCCAGTATAAAATGGCTACATACTATATAACTACAACCATATAACTTCTGGAAAACCAAAACGATGGAGGCAGCAAGAATATCAATGTCTGTTATGGGTTTGTAGGGGAGGGAGGGGTGGATAGCCTGAGTACTGGAGATTATTAAGGTAGTGAACCTACTCAGTATGATGCTTATATGTCCTTACACGTTTAGCAAAGTCCATAGAATATTCAATCCCAAGAGTAAACTTTGCTATAATATCCGGACTGTGGGTGACAATGATATGTTAATGTAGCTTCATTGATTTTAACAAATATATTGTGCTGGTGTGGGATGTTGATAGTGGGGGAGGCTGTGCACGTCTGGAGGAGAAGGTAATGGGAAGTCTCTATACTTTCTGCTCAATATTGCTGTAAATCTAAAACTCCCCTAAAAAAATAGTCTATTAAAATAAACTGTCATGGGCCATGAAAACCCCCACTATGAAATTCCAATTGTTTATCCACTTATTTGTAAAGATGACAGAACAGCTAGCAATTAAAACATGATTTACATTAAGTTAAAGGATAAAGTAGCATTTTAAAAGCAGCTGCCATTACTTGTATTATTTATTCATGGGGTACTGCATAATTGCAGAATTGTGCTGAATAAAGACAAATGTGTTCTCTTTATTGAAGAACTTACAGTCCAAAGATAGAATGGAAATTTAGGAACAACTTTAGCTTCTCAGGATCATCAAAACAGGCATTCTGATGGAAAGGAGTGAGTCCAAAAGACTCTTGTGTGGATAAGACTTCTTACACAATATTTATTTTTATGGTACTTATTCCTAATTGCATTTTGAGAAGAACCAGACTGTCCTCAATTTGGCCCAAGTGTTGGTCTGTATGTTTTTTATTAACTTGCCAAATATGGATGCATATTTCATGAATCTGATAATATTAAACAAATGGCACTAAAATACACTCTAAACATTACACTGTTCAAGTATGGGAAGAGAAAGCTCTTGAGTCTTGCTGAATCATTATCAATCATTCAGAATTGTTTACTTCAATATAAAAGGTGCCACGCTTAACAAATTTAGAAACAGTGGCACTATATAATTGAGACATTCATTTTTTTCTCTTCTAGATGTCTAAATATATCTTCTGTGTTCCTATAACAAGTGCTTGGCATATTTTTGTTCTGCTGTTGGTGGGTTGTTTGTTCTAACTGTTAGGGCCAGGTGAACCGCTCCCCCTAATTTAATTTAAAGCTTAAAACATTTTCCTCTTGAAGACTTTCTTATTGCAATTTTCCCATTGGAGGAGACAGCTTGACATTGTGAGGCTGTAGAATATTATGATCATCCTGAAAACTTTGCCCACTACTCTTCCTTCCCACTTTCTGTTCTCACAATACTGAACTACTTCAAAGTTCCCCACAGCACCAGCATGTTTTTCCTCTCAGAAGTCACACACACAGTCTTTCCTCTGCTTGCAATGTTCTGTCCTCCCACTAACTGGCTCACTCTTAGCTTTGCATGACCTCTCCCAACAAGCTCACCTTCCTTGCTGCCGATAACTTCAACACTCCATCTGCTTCTACCCTGTAGCTCACCGAAGATACCAACTATATGCTTCAAATGTTGCTGTAAGTCACAGTGCCATATTGCAACTTATGTCTTTTGTGATCTATCCTATCTTAGTGAGTGAACTTCATGTTTGGTTAGATGCTATATTTTAATCATCTGTATGTTCACATGTCTTTCACATTGCCCATAATACTTGCTCAAGATATATTGGACAAATCTAAGTGATGTATACTACACCATCTCCATCGATGAGTGATGTTTTATTTAAAATCCAAAATATATTTGTTAATTGTTTAAAATCCAAAATATATTTGTCAATTGTTAAAATATTTGTTAATTCATCTGTGTTCTTACAACTAGAATTTAGCATCTTGACCATACATTGCCCAGGTTCTCCCCTTCCAAGTTTCCTTTTAACTTAAATATGCTCTTTGTTCTTGCAGTTTCTTCAAGTTGAGAAGTCAGTGTGATAGAGATGCATTAATGCAAGTAGGATTTGCCTAGACATCAATAAACTTGAAAGGCTCCCAGCGGGCCACTTGTAGTGTCAATAAAGGCTCATAATTACTTGATCCTTTGAGCATTTTAGATCCCCCTCCCGCCCCTAATTCACTCTGCTGTGAATATAAGGCTCCACAACTAGTTCTTAACTTCCTAAATCTTAAGCAAAGAATGTCAAATATTGCCAGGGACTGTGTTTCTTTTTATTTAAAAGAGCTGGATGTTATCATTATTTTAAGCTCTCATGGGACTGTTAACTCATAACTCCTTTTCCTGCTCTGCTCCAGCGTAAGATTGGCTGTGGGCCTCACCACTTCCCGGCTTGGCTTGTGGAGCTGTGAACCCCCCAAAATGGGTGAGCTAGAGCTGCTGCTCACCCTGAAGGATCAAGAAATTCAATTGAGAAGTTAGTGGCGGGGGTGGGGAGAGAAAAAAGTGGGATCCTTGATAATAAATTGAGAGAAAACCTGGCCTTCAGGCACTGCCTCACACTAGGGGTGCCTCCTGATCCAACCCACCTGCCCCCTGGTGAAAAGTCAAACCATGGTGTGGGAAAACCAGAACAGCAAGTTCTCTCTGGGTGAGGGTGAAGACCAAAGAACAGTGGAGAAATACTCAGGATTAAAACTGGAGCCGAGGACTAGGAAAGCGTCCTGCCACATAATGCAAAAGCAGTGAGGAGACTGTAGGAGAGACGAGAGAGTGAAGACCAGAGGGTAAATCGAGACTTTTGGAGAAGAGCTTGTCCATTCCTCCTTTCCTTTTCCTTCCTTTCCCTGTCCTTCCTTTCTTTGTTCTTTCTTCCTTCCAACCTCTTTCCTGTTTTCCTTTGCCAGTGTGGGTGTATTTTATTTAAAAAGAAGGTCCCTGATGACTTCTTTTTCTCAGAATCCTGTTTCTTCTCAGTGAAGTTTAAGTGGGATTGAAGTTTCCTTGACTTCTGCGCAAGGAGTTTCCAAATGACAATGAGAGTCACAGAAATATCCATAAAGTGCCTAATGACACCTTTGCCATCACTTGTTTCCTACAGGATCCTGAGTAGAGATCATTATCTTCCACCCACTCTGAGTGGGCGATAGGCTAATGGTGCATGTGTGCTTTTATACTTTCCAGATTGGGTTGTGTACAGATTATAAAACACCCTCTTCTTCTTCTTCGCCCTCCCTTGGAATTCACTCTACTTGGAAGGCGTGCGGATGCTTATGTGTGTGCGTGTGTGCGCCTGTGCGTATGTTCAGCAAAAGTGCTTGTAAGAAGCGACCTTTCTGGCAACGCGCTCCCAGCTCTATCTGTAGAATTTCTCCACCACCACGCGTCTCTAATCTGTCCGCAGCTGAAGTGCTCTCTCCACGCTGATGCGGACAGGCTGTCTCTGCGCTACCCTGTCCAGAAGCTGAGGCTTCGAGTGTTCTCAGAAAGCCGCCTGACTCCCTCCTGTAGTAAAGAGCTCTCCCCGGGGTGTAGGAGTGGTGGTTCCTGTGAGCTTGTGCGTGTGCGTACGACTGTGAGCTTGTAGGTTTCCTCTCCCAGCACAGTGCCGGCAGAGGAGGCAACGTTACTCTCCAAGCAGCCTCCAGCAACGCAAGGCAACAGCAGCCTCCGCCTCCTCAGTGCGTTGATTGGCTGCTTTTGCTCATCATTTCCCTGCTAGGAAAAGGGAAGGGCCAGTGACGACCCCGAACCCAGCTGCAGAAGCGGCCGTCACCTTCAAAGCACACGATGTCTCGTCTTTAAAGAAATCTGAGCCCTAGGGGAGGCAGCGCGGACCGACCCGGCAGGGCTGGCGCGAACCGCGAGGGAGAGCGCTGGGCAGCGCTCGAGCACCAGTGTGAGCGTGGCCGCAGAGGACCCTGGTGACCTGCTCCTGAGATCCCGGCTCCACGCTCTCCTCACATTTTACAGATTCCGCCCCCCACCTCCCGCGACTGTATCCCCGAAAGAGGAGCTTTTATATCCAGAGAAGGTGCGGGAGCTGGGGCAACCACTACTTTCCTGGGCACCCAAGATGCGCTCCATTAGGAAGAGGTGGACGATCTGCACCATAAGTCTGCTCCTGATCTTTTATAAGACAAAAGAAATAGCAAGAACTGAGGAGCACCAGGAGACACAACTCATCGGGTAAATGCAAAGCTTCATTTCAGGATATGACAAAAAGTCAAGCCATAAATGAAATGTGAATATAGACAATAGAATGAGGGTTGGGATAGCATTTATGTTCCTATGAGCTTGTGTGTGTTTAGTCTCGTGGATTAAATAACAAAGGCAGTTGTTGAGGTGTGTGTGTATGCTTCTCTAGGCATGTTCCTAGTAAGAGTTCAACTTGCTGCTGTTTGGTGGCAGTGACAGTTGTGTTGACTCCGGGCTCACACTCCAAAGGGGAAGTCACTGCAGAAGTGTCAACAAAGAACGTGTGTCCTTGTCTTTTTAATCCGTGGGCAGAACTCAAGCGAGATGTCTTTATTCACCATCTGGTTGCTCTCCTTTCTCTACCTTATCATTCTAGAGATGCTAGAGAAAGCTGGCTTTTGGTAAGGCTAAAGTTAAAACCCAGAAGGCAGGAGATGTGTCTCCACCCTGTCTTTGCTCTTCTTTGGCGTGGGGTAGATCTGTGTCTCTTAGTTTGAATTAGAAACTCCAGTACAACAAGGATACTTTCTTATTTGCTCTTCCGTGGATAAAACGCATGGGTGTCGTGGGTACAATTTTAGAAACTGTGTACTTTAGCTTCTTCACAGTCTATATTTCTGCCCCCCCTTTTTTTTTGTCTAAATGAGTTCAAAATGCCCCCCCCCCACCCAGTAAGTTCTCTAAATATCACACTTCCTTCCTCCTGTTCCCTGGCCTCGGTGTCTTTGAAGTTTACCCAGTAGGGTGGCTGCAACTTTGTGTTGCTTATATGGCTTGGAAGCGTTTTCTGAGGATGTGAACCTGGTTGTCAACTGTGTTCAAAGTCCTCTTTTGGAATTTCTCCCTCATCCGGAGGCGTCCGCTACCGGAAACTCCACAGTGGCAGAGATGCCTGCTTGGTTTTTATTTTCCATGGCATTTACGAAAACGAAGTTAGAATCCTTGCCTGTGTGTGTGTGTGTGTGTGTGTGTGCGTGTGTGTGTGTGTGTGTGTGTGTGTGTGAGAGAGAGAGAGAGAGAGAGAGAGACATAGGACTGCTAAAACGTGCGCAAGCACACGAACTTCATGCACTCCATTTGTTAATATTCTTGTTCCTCCCTAAGTAATGAGCATTCAAGTGAGCAAGTCACAGGCTTATCCTTACAGAAGCAATTGCTGTTTTATAGAAAACTGAGATAGCAGTAAGTGCGGTCGATTGGAACTGGAACAGAATGAAAAAGCTAGTAAGGAATGGCCTGGATGGTCGTTATGCATCAACAAATCTATATATGGTCTATTTTTGGGGGGAAATGCCGAACTCTATGAGGTCGTTTACACTGGGACTGGGTGGGTTGCAAATGTGACCTAGCTCAACAGTCAGAAAAGAAGGGTTTTGGGCGGGGCGTGAGGGCATCCCCGTCAGACCTGCGCTTCCCAGGCAGACAAAGGGGTCTTTGGGGAGGTGATGAACCGGCGCGTGGAGGAGAGGCGGAGGCTGGGGAGTGGGGGTCGAGGCTCTTTGTTCGCTTCCGGGCTGGTGGGCTCCGAAGACAAGCCTGAGCGAAGACAAAGCGGCCAAGCGTCGCCAGGACTCCGAGGGTTCGGGCCCACAGCTCGCTCGCTAGCTGTAGAGCAGTAGTGGGCGGGACGAGTGAAGCGAGAGAAGGCACTACATGCTGCCAAAATGCCCCCTCCGGGCCTCCCAAAGCAGGCCGGCAGGAAGGAGGCGCGTACCCCGGGTGGAGTCACTCCGGGGAAATAACAGACCCGGGACGCTCCACATTTCAGGGGCGATAATGCTCCCGCGGCCCTTCACGGGACACCGCGGGCGGGTGGGCTGCCCAGAGCGCGGAGGCAAAGGGGGCGGGAAGGCACCAGCGCTGCGGTTAGGCTGGCACGGCTGGGTTTCGCTCGCACCCTTTTCGGGTTGAGCTGCAGTTTGTTACCTGCCCCCTGAGAAAGCCTGGGGCGAGCGCTGGAGTTAATCACCAGGAAGCGAGGTGTGCTCCAGGTCTGTCCCTTCCTCTCCAGAGCTGGGAGTGAGAGTGGAAGAATGAGTGAGGTGGGGATGGGGGAGATGCCTTTATGGTAGGATCAGGCCCCCTTAAAAGAACATCACTTTTCCTGCTCAGCCGGCCACAGAGCTCCTCCTCCTTAATTAACACCCGCAATTACAGGTGTGTGGGACAGGCAGAGAGCAGGCTTCTGTTAGTGCAGAGCAGTGTCCTAGGTCGGCCGTCATAGGCTCTTGCCTGAGATGGGGAGTTGGTGCTGCGGGGAGCAACGTGAGGACAGCCAGTCTTCACTCAGGATAAAACGTTCAACGGAAAAGCTCGTGATATTAGTGCATGATTTCAGTTCCCAAGTAGTGCTTCTGGTGGAGGAGTTGACTCATCAAACGATCATCTTGTTGACTCTGCCCAAGCCACGTGGAGGGTCTAGTTTCGAGATGAGGAAACTAGAATGGAGTTTTGGCCCCAGAACGCAGGCCAGTATTCACAAGTGAGGTAAGAGAGGCACTCTCTGACCTTCGGGGGGCACTGCATGCCTTCTCAGTGGGCAATAGATTCAATTAAGGGCCTTCCATAGTCTTCATGTTTTAGAACATCCCCCTAGATTCACATCTAGCTTCCCTGCCACCATGTTTTAATAGGCAGACAGTTTCTTTGTCTATTGGACTTCTGCTTCTCTTAACTGAAGGTCCCATCTAGAATCGCTTATATGCAGTATTAATCTTATACATGATGTGAGCAGTCATTCCACTCAGAAGGGAAGAGAACACCAACACAACTTTCCTACCAACCATCCACATTCTCATATGTCCACAGGAATACTAGCAGCATGCTTCTTGTAAGGGATTATTTGAGAATAGATCTAGTAATTACTAGATATTTAAAACTGATATTTCCTTCTATGCAAACCGATGAATTGCCTGGCATGATACCAGTTAATAAAGTTGAGCTTAAAGGGCATTGGGGATATGAAGTGGTCCACTCCTGATGGACATTTTTCTTAATGGGAAAAAATGGGCACTTGCCTCATAATTAGCCCATGATTCCACTGGCTCTTTGTGTACTATTTGGGTATAATTGAAAATTTGTTAAGTGTCCTATGGTAAAAATATGTGGGTATGCTTATTTAATGAGATAAAATATTTGAAAGCGTAACAGAAACTTTAGTATCATACAATCATTTGTTTTGATTGTTATTCCTTAAAATTTTCCAGGTACTATTTTCCTGGTTGACCACAAATGAGACATTAAATTACATTATTTTATCATCTAGACACCTTTTTAATTTGACTGTGTACCTTATATTGTCTTACCTGTATTAGTTCTGAAACTTATGACAGAATTGATTGTGAAGGTAAGCATTCATTCTTAGAGTATTAGCATTGTCAGCAGTTACTTCCAGATTGTTTTATGATAGAATACACTCTCATAAATCAGAAAACCGAGAACCTGCATTTTACTTCACATGTTACATTTGGAATGCTGCAAAAACTATACAGCAGTAAGTTAAGGTAGTACATCTCTCATCTTTATTTTTAGTTGTTTGACACAGGTAATTAAAACAGAAACGTGCCTACTGTTTGTGTTCCACTGAGTTGGATGCAAGTTCTTTTCGTTTAAGTTACTTTAAAAGCATTTTATTATGGAGGATATTTAACTTAGTCCAAAGGAGATACATTCATTCCAAAACGAGTCATGAAGAGTTTTTCAGAGTGGGTGAATGCAATGCTTTGGGGATCTAATTTCATAAAACAAAATTAATCGTATTTGTTATCTACTGTAGAATTAGCAGAACAAATTAAAGTGATGCCTGAAAACTCATATTTCAAATAGAAAATATTAATAACTATTGATTACTTTATGTCACTAGTATTGCACAGATGAATATGTAAGAGGGTTTCTCTTAGCTCCATTTAAGCAGGAATACTTTATAATATATATTGCTTTGTGCTGCATGATTTCCTTGATGTGTCTTATAATTTTCCTACGAAAGTACATGTTGAATCTTCCTGTACATAGCAAGAATTCAAGAAATGTTTTCAGTGGAGCTGTTAAGTAATTATGTCTGATATGGAATTAGAAACTAGTAGAGGGGGTGGTAACATCCTTCATGCCTTTTATTCACAGGAAGGAAAAGCCTTTTCTAAAACAGAATGCTACCAAGGTCACAAGTGAAAAATCTCCTGGGATCTGTTTAACTTTATGCAAAGAAATTTGCTCCAGAGCCTCACATTGCAGTAAACCCACACAGAAATTTCATTGACTACAAGAAATTAACTAGTTGTAGCTGTTTTCATTCATAGTCCTTTCCAGTGATAAAAAACTGAAATGTGACTTATCATCAGTTCAGGGAAAATAATTCAGACAGCATAGTAACAAAGTAGCATTTCATTAATATAAAACTGATTTAAACTTAAATCACTTAAAAAAATCTGAGAGGTTCTGTAAAAGCTCTATCCAGCTAGGTACTTTGTAACAATCATTCTGCCATGAAAAAATATATCAGTATCTATACCAGTAAAACAATCTTCCATGGGTATTTAAACAATGTCAGCCTATGTATATTTTTAACTTCTCCTATAAAAATTTACTGGTGATGAAAGTAATTGTCATAATCCTAGTAATCTGTACTTAGAAAAAATGATATTAACAGGTCATTTATTAACAAGACGAAGACTAGAAAGATCCTTATCCCTACAAATGGTGAGAGTTTGTGTCATACTCTTAAAGGCATACCTCCAAGTGTAAAGATTAAATTCTGTGTATATCCACATTTTCATTCACATGTAGTTATTATCATTAGAAATGTAATATAAAAATAGACTTCTGGGCCACTGAGTGGTAAATTGCTTCAAATGTTTTCTTGCATCCTATATGACCTCTAAAAATGATTACTATTAGTTATGCATAAGCATACCAATGTATCATTTTCATCAGTAGGATTGTTTAAATATTAATTTTTATAGCATTCTAAATTTTATAGGGAGTAGTTACATGTGATGCTTTGAGTTGCTTCAAACTGAAAGTACATGTTTAAAAAAGAATGCAGACCAAAATACCAAACTATAAGCCTCCAATTATAGAATTCATCTAACAGCTGTTACACAAGCAGTGTTTCCATTGATAGAGGAGAGGATTGCCTACATAATAAATACATTTAAACTTTCTGATTGAGCCAATAGTCATGTTACCTTTTAATTATATTTTTGAAATTCTAAAACAAAGAATATGTAAGGAAATAAATGCAGATATTGAAAGGGCTATGCCATTAACAAGTGATTTTTAGATTCTCTAAGCCTGGGTTTACACCTATAAAGCACCAAGAAAGTACTAGTTCAACTAGTTCAGCTATTAACGACATTCTAATGGCACAAATGTAGTCATAGGTATCTATCACCATCATCATTATTTCTAATATCCCTGCTACATGGCATACTTGACTGACACTATTGAATGAGGGCAGTAGCATAGTTGATTCCTTTGATGTAATAGAAAATACCAGTAATAACGGCTACTCGGTGAATTTTCTTGCCACTACAATATCTGTTTCCTCACCACCATCATCAGGACAGTGTCTTTTGTTGGGGTGATGCAACAGTAATTTTAGAAATTAACATGTCAATAGTACTTTATAAATTACTTTCACATTCAGAGTCCCACTTAATCCTCACAAAGTCAATACAAATTAAATAACATTATTGTAATTTTCAAGGTAAAATAAGGGCTTAGTGGCCTAGAAAGAAAATATTGTCCAAGGTCATACAGGCTAGCAAGTGATAGAATCACGAATATGTCCAGATCACCTGATATTCCAAGGTCTTCTAACTCCAAAACAAAGGCTCTTTCCATTATGTATATGTGCCCTCTGTGAAAATAAAACTACAATTTTGGGAGTCTCAAGAATACAGATGCAGAATTGGCCAAACATCCTGTCTCTATTGTCTAGACACAGTGGGTAGAGATGGGCTAAAGGGGAACAGAGCTTTGATGAGAATTTTTTTTTAAATGCCACAAAGGCCTTTTTTTTCAGGATTCTTATTTTTTTTATCTAAGTAACATTGGTTTATGAGGGTTAACATTGGTTTATAACATTATGTAAGTGTCAGGTGTATTATATTATAATTTAACATCTGGATACACCACAGCATGCTCACTACCAAAGATCCAGTTTCCATCTGTCACCATACAATTGACCTCTTCTACTCATTTCACTCTGCCCCCATGCCCTTTCCATCTGGTGACTACCAATCTGTTGTGTGCTTCTATGAGTTTGTTTTTATTTTTTGTTTGTTTTGGTTTTCTTCTTTACTCATATGAGTGAAATCATAGGGCATTTGCCTTTCTCCATCTGACTTATTTCACTCAGCAAAATATCTTCAGGATCCATCCATGTTGTCACAAATGATGAGATTTTATCCTTGTTTTATGGCTGAGTAGTATTTAATTTTGTGTTAGTATGTGTGTATTACATCTTCTTTGCCCATTCATCTGTGGATAGACACTTAGCACTTAGGATATTTTTGTGTATTATTTTAAATAATGCTGCTATGAACATTGAGGTGCATAGGAGGTCTGTCCAGAAAAAGTCCAACCATTGATAATGTAACGAGAATGGTTTGCAGAACATCAGTGTAACCTGGTGGCCAAGGAGAGTGAACTGGAATGCACAGACATGAATAATGACGATTTCACTGTACTAGTCGGTAGGGGCGGTAGACGCCATTGAGGGAGCATTTGTACTGTGTGGCCGTGACATTCAGAATGACTGAGTAAAGCAATGAATCTGCATCAAATTTTGCATTAAGTTGAACATTCCTCTGTGGAAACTATTTGGATGAATCAGAAGGCCTCAGCTATTGGCACCTGTAGATTGGCAGCTTCATCACAACAACACACCCACTTAGGCATCACGTCTTGTGCAGAATTTTTTGGGTAAAACATGAAATCACCCAGGTGACTCAGCCCCACTCCAACCCACATTTGGCACCCTTCAACTTCTGGCTTTTCCCAAAACTAAAATCACCTTTGAAAGGGAAGAGATTTCGGACTGTCAATGAGATTCAGGAAAATATGACAGGGCAACTGATGATGATTGGGAGAACTGTGTGAGGTCCCAAAGAGCTTACTTTGAAGGGGACTTAGGTGTCATTGTCCTATATACAATGTTTCTTGTATCTTGTATCTTTATCAATGAATGTCCCTATTTTCTATAGTATATGGCTGGATACGTTCTGGACATAACTCGTATACCTTTTTGACATAGTGTTTTCCTATTTTTTGGTTAAATAGCCAAAAGTGGAATAGTTAGATTATGTGGTAGTTCTATTTTTAATTTTTGAGGAATCTCATACTATTTTCCATAGTGGCTACACCAATTCACCATCCAACCAACAGTGTACAAGAGGATCCCTTTTCACAACATCCTGTCCAACACTTGTTATTTATTACCTTTTTGATAATAGATACTCTGACAGGTGTGAGATGATAGCTCACTGAGGTTCTGATTTTCATTGCTCTAAAAATTAGTACTGTTCAACATCTTTTTCTATGTCTGTTGGCCATCTATATGTCTTCTTTGGAAAATGTCTATTCAGTTTCTTTGCCTATTTTTAAATTGGGTTATTTTTGCTTGTTAAGTTGTAATAATTCTTTATATACTTGGATATTAACACTTTATCAGATGTATGATTTGCAAATACCTCTTCCCATTTGGTAAGTTACTTTTTTTGTATTATTGATGGTTTCCTTTGCTGTCAAAGCCTTTTTCTTTTTATGAAATTGGCTCTATTTTATCAGGACAAAATGACTGTCCTCATAAAATTATATTCGCTCAACCTTTATAATGGTCATATTTCTTCTTGTAACATGTAGAAAAAGTTGTATGTACAATTTTTCACTGGTAATCTAAATCAAATTATATATTATGCTACTTAGAATGCTTCTTACTTTCACAAAGCTGGCATTTTATTTTGTTTCAGAGATGGCGAACTGTGTTTGAGTCGATCCCTTGTCAATAGTTCTGATAAAATCGTTCGAAAGACTGGCTCTTCAATCTTCCAGCACTCTGTAGAAGGTTGGAAAATCAATTCCTCATTGGTCTTGGAGATAAGGTGAGTTTCTTTAATAAGGCAGAATACATGGGGCTTGGAAAACATATTGAGTGCTTAATTTATAGTTCAAGTATGAATAATATAAGAGTTAAACAGCTCTACTAAATGTTACTCATTTAAGAATATGAAACCATAAAACTGAAATCATTATACGGTCAGAAATCTAAGGACGAATGTGTGAGTTTGAATATATTGTCTTTATACTAATGGAATAAGATATTTAAGTGAGTACCAATATTTAACATACTTTTCTTTTCTTCACTCAATTACTCTGGATAGCCATATATTTTGAGAATTACCTTTAACTTCTCTATTAAGTCTTCATACTGATCTTGAGTTTTTTAACACTAGATAAAAATAGAACCCATCGACTCCTATTTTGCTGACAATTATAAATAAATTTAACTTACTCTACCAATGGGCATTTCTGTGTGAGCTCCTGTAATCAAAGTTTCAATATTTATATCTAAATTAGGTAAAAATCAGAAAATGCCATTTATAGAGTACTGGTTTATTCTTGTAACATTTTAGCTGAAACAACCTCTTGAAATCAAACTTGGTGCCTACATATGTTCATTATACCTTATTTTCTTCCATTATAATCATATTACTGAATGAGAGGTAGGGCTAGATCTTCCTAATTATGGGGGAAGCAAGCAGATAATTTTTCTCTATAGTTACTTTTTGTGTCGGTTGGTAGATTTTAATAGAGCATTTTATTAAATCAGAACTCTTTTTAAAAGTTCAAGAGAATGACCATCCTTTATGCAATAAAATCATTAAATGTGTCTAGTATTGGCAAAATGCTAATTATTCAATTATTGTATATTAAGACAGATTTTTTAAGTGTAGTTAGTGGCTAAGAGGCTAAGCTGCTGATCTGCTTGGGTTTCTATGTACTCACTTCTTGGATTATACCCATATATAATATAGACTATAGGTAAATTAAAGGGAGAATATATGCACTCATCTTTAAAGTATGCATAGTAATTCATAGAATTAATGGCAGCAACAGCACTCATTACATGTTGAAATATACTTGAAACAATATCTGGAGATTGAAGAGATGGGTCAGGCAAATGTAGGAATGATTAGAATATTTTGTTTTAAAATTTTGGCAGTGACTAGAAAGAGAAAATGGTATCAAATCACAGTTAAATCAAGTGGTGTTATGTTTGGTTGCTTTTAGTTTAGGGCGGACATTGTATACCGGTAGGTGGAGTATGAGAATGTGAACATAAGTAGAATCTGATGACAAAGTTTATAAATTGGTTTCTTCTTTGATAGAATATGATCAGCAAGCAAGATTTATTTCAACTGAATAGGGGAAAAAAAGCCAGTATTATAAATTAGGAGATTCTTTATGAAAATAGAGATTTTCATTATTCTTAAAAAATGGAAAACTTTGACAACTCTGGATTCCCTTCAGAACCCTTTAGCTGAAACAAACACTAGGCATGGTCTCTCCAGTTTGACATTTTTACTCCTGGGTTTCCCTTCTCTCATGACACCTACCTAGTATCTTCACATTCTCTCACACCTTTATACCCACATTTGATTTTAGAAACCCTGTATGAGATGGATAATTATGAGAAAAAAAGCTACAGGATGTTGGATCAGATGGGGTCAAAAATACAGGTGTGCTTTAGTTCAAAACAGAATAAGGATTCATATTTTTTGGAGGTGAGTTGAAAAGAGAGAAATATGTGTTGTTAGAAAAGGAAATATTTGCAGCATTATTCACAGTGGCCAAAACTGGAAACCACTTAAGTGTCCCTTGATAAGTGAGTGGATAGAGACGATGTGGTACTATATGCAATGGAGTAGTACTTAGCAACAAGGGAAGACGAAATACTGCCGTTTGCAACATAGATGGACCTTGAGGATATCATGCTAAACAGAATAAGTCTGACAGAAAAAGTCAAGAACTATATGAGTTCAATCATATGTGGAATATAAAATGGAAAGCAACAAATGAACAAATAAGACACATAAACAAACAAAGTCTTACAGACGCAGACAGCAGTATGGTGGTTCCCAGAGGGACAGAGGGGTGAGAGAGTGCATAAAGGGTAGAGGGGGTCAAATATATTTTGACTGACGGAAGAGGTATGACTTTGGGTGGTCAACACACAAGGCACTATTGTAGAACTATGCACTTAAACCTATGTAATTTTATTAACCAATGTCACCCCAATGATATTAAAAATAAATAAATTAATGAAAAGAAAATATTTAGTCTATAAGGATATCTCAAAGGACCTTTAAAATTGAATGATTGGCAAAGGGGGGACAATTAGATAAGGCTATGCAGATCAGGTAATAGAAAGCAGTGGAAGAAAGCAAAATAAATAAGAAATTGTAACAGCTTAATTAATATATTAGACATCCTAAATAATATATCAGATAAAGTAAAATCTAATAAGTAAATTAAATAAATAATTGGCAATTGTTAAATTAATATATCTGGCCATGCCTTCCGAGTATCTATACAAAAGTGAATACTCTAGCTTTGGCCGGGTGGCTTAGCTGGTTGGAGCATCATCCTATGAACCAAAAGTTTGAAGGTTCCAACCCTGGTCAGGGCCCACACCTAGGTTGTTGTTCGATCCCAGGGGGCAACTGATCCCTGTTTTTTCACATCTCTCTCTCTCTCAAAAATGAATAAGCATATCCTTGGGTGAGAGGATTAAAAAATGAATACTGTAGATATGCATGAGGTTACAGAGGTATGTTTTGCTATTTTTAATATATTCAAGTTAGAGGTATTAGAGATAAATTAACCCAAGCAGTTCATTATTGCAATTTTACAAATTAATGAGAATTGCATTCATATCTTTGAGGGTGATCTATTTTCAATTATAACAGCTGATTAATATGTATGAAATATTAGTATTTTTTTCATATGGTTCTCCTTAACTGATAAAGAAATAGACAAAACAGTGAGCAAATATTGAACAATGCACACGAAGTTGTCATTTCCTTACAACAAAATAATAATTTGTAAAACCATTATTGCACAACATGCAAACAGTTCATTAAAATTATAATTGCTTATAGCAGTAGTGACTGGTGATTATTAATCAGTTTGACACTTGTAATAAAAAATTTAGAATACAAAAATGTCTTATTGTTAGCTTATCTTTTTTTTAAAGTCATAATGAAAACTAATTGTAAAGTATTTTGGATTTTTTTTTTCTCTGCATCTATAGCATTTATGAAGAACCATATTAGTGTCAGTGAGTGGGTGTGGGCATATTTTGCAGGTGTTTTCAAAATTCTTTGATGTCTCTCTCTTATCCTTCCTCTCTCTCAAAAAAAAAAAAAAATCAGTGAACATATCCTTGGGTGAGGATTTTCAAAAATGAATACTGTAGTTTTTTGATTAAGACAGTACAGTTAATCATTTTTGATCTAACATGATTGAATCATGCTTACAAACCTTTTTTATTTTAAAAATCTCATTAAACTTATAATATTCTAATGACATTCCTAATAAATTATTTATCTATTTACATTAAAATGTAAAACAGTCACTGAAGATAAATTGTTTTTCCTTATATTTATAGACATGATTTTCTTTTTTATCACTAATTCTTTCAGCCCTACATGTACTCTGCTACTTTCATAAACATATCAAGAATAGACTCATATATATTCATCAAAAAACTGTATCTCTGGGGAGTTGTCGAAGAGAGATGGTTTCATGTATTCATTGCACTTTAAAGGTTCCGCATGATTTAGGGGAGTTTATTCATTCTACAGCTAACCTCATAATTAAAACAGTTATCTTGGTTAAAGGCTTGATTGTATTGTTACTCATTTATTCTTTATTTATTATTGTAAGCTAAGAAATGGCACATTTAAGACGCTGTGAGTAAATCTGTGGATATTGTGCTGAGGTACCGTTTGCTCGTGTCCAACATTTGTGACTTGATTCTGTTTTTTCCATCTCAAGTTTTTTCTTATTTGTCTTTTTTCTTATTTTTTCATATATTGAACAGAAATATAAAGAATGACAATGCTAAATGTAGACGTATAGACATGTATGAGCTCAGCTACTCATCAGGACAGATTAAGCATATAATAATTAGTCAGAAAAAATAGTTTCAATTCTTAGTATTACCATATATCAAAGTTTCTAAACAGAAAACACTAGCATGTCAACGAAACATAACTGCAAATATATATGCTCTTACCTGTAAAAATGAATTTGCTGTTGCATCATTGATTTTCTTTTTTTATTTTCTCTTTTATATTTTATTGTTTATGCTATTAACAGTTGTCCCAATTTTTCTCCCTTTGCTCCCCTCCACCCAGCACCTCCTGCTCCCACAAACTATCCCCACACCGTTGTCCATGTCCATGGGTCATGCATACATGTTATTTGACTAATCCCTTTCCCTTTTTCCACCACCCCACCTCTCGCCTTCCCTCTTTGATTTTCTTTAGAAAAAGTTTCACAAACACTTCTACTTACTTTGTTCAGTAAGTGACCAGTAGAATACATCTTTGGTCACACAGCTTCATAGTGGCATAGTCAAGCTTCAAAGTCAGGCTTGTCTAACTGGAAAAATATTGTTTAATACTAAAATGTATACTATTAAATGCATGTTTATGAAGTAAACAATAGTTTTATACATAAAATAATAACATATATTATGCATCCAATATTACCAAATGCTGGGTCAAATATTGAATGGCCACCAGAGGTGTAAATTAAACTAAAAGGTATGTTTCTTTAAGCATTTTGGGACAATTTTGCCTTCTCATTTGGTACCATAGAGGACCCCAAGCTCAGAAGCCTGAACAAGAGACAGGTTATGTTCATTCAGAAGTCTGAGGCATGTTGCTCACGGAAACAATCTTTTGAGACAGAAAACAAACAAAACAACAATCTTTTGAGACAGAAAACAAACAAAAATGTGTGTTCTTTCTTTCTGCTCTTTGTAGGCATAATGAAACACTTGGCACTCTTTAAACTATTTTTTTTTATTTTTAATAAACCATGTAACAATTGAATTGATTCAGTGCTCTTTGGAGTCAAAAGTTTGCAAAACCTGACTGCTAATGTGTGTGTCATAACCTAATTTGCTTCTCAACTTGTGATGCCTTCCAACTGTAAGATTTGTCTCACAATACTCGCTGATGAAGTCAACAATGTCACCTACATTAAATTTCAGTTGACACAACCTATATTTTTGTTGTTGACAAGAAACCTTCAGAGAAGAAAGAGTGGCACGTGGTGATATGTTAGCTATATTTAACATTTTACAAGTGAAAACAATGTTTAGTAAATTAATTCTCTGAGACTTTGTAGCTGCTATTTCAAGTGATGGGTGTTGTTGAAAGGAAAGGGAAATTCTAGTTGAAAATTCAGTTGAAAAGTTTCTGTTATGGAATTTATTTCTGTCAGTTTAACTGTCTAAACCAGCATTTCAGTTTAAGCCAGTGTTGCCTGACCAAAAATGATCTTCATGACTGAGTTTTTTAGTCTCACTGAAAGTGAAACACACATTTTCAGGTTCTTTCAGTTATCTTACTAACATAGTTTCTGGATTTAGGTGTGTGCTTATATATAAGGGGGTTCCAAAAGTTACATTATGTTCACAAAATGACAGGCATTTAAGGAACCTTTTTTGTTGTTCTGTTAAGTCACCCACAGAAAATCCAAACCCCTGCTTTAAGGATCTGGGAATAACTGGACTACATGTAGGAAAACTTGTATAGCAGATCCTTGAATAATGGGGTTCACTCAACATCATTCCATTGTAATGTTAAAGAGGGAAAAAAACAGTCCCTGACAGGGCCACTGTCTTTGTGGAGTTTGCATGTTCTCCTCATGCCTGTGTGGGTTTTCTCTGGGTCCTTCGCCTCCCTCCCACATCAAAGATGTGCATGTTAGGTGAACTGGGGTGTCTGCATTGTCGCATCCTGAGTGTGGGTGTGGGTTTGGATGTGAGCGGTCCTGAGATGCGAAGGTGACCTGTCCCGGGAGACAGGAAAGGCTCACGTCACCTGTGACCCTGAACTGGAATAAGAGAGTTGGAAAAGAATTCTCTTCCCTGTTTTTTTCATCCTCCTTAAATGTATGTGTAGCTCACATTTATTTCAGTGTCTAATATTTGAAATGTTTTGGGTTTTAACTTAGAAGTTTGATGGTGTTTTTGTGACTAGAAATATATTGTAGGAACCTCACTCATTTTTATCAATTAGCCTACGGCAAAATTAGCTTTGCTGTATGTCTTCTTTCCCTTGAAATCACAGTTTCTAAGAGCCTCTCCACAACATTAAATGAGGACTTAACAGTACTGGCTCAGCCAGTATATTAAACAGTAGCTGCTGTTGATTCACGTTTCTTTAGAGCCGAGAAGTTAAATTGAGTTTTCTTTCTATCTCTCTCATTCTGAAGTAATTTGGTTTAACATGCTCTTTTCATTCATATCAATTATCTTCTGAGCAACAGCATGTCTTTTCTCTTTGGTGATAAATTGTTGTTTCAGTTACAAGTAAGTTCAAGAGTTGCCCATGTTTCCAATGACATTGAGGAAATTATACTTAAGCACTGGTTTTCTCCTTGTTTTTTTTGGTTACAGTTTGAACAACTAGACTTAGCAAATTCACAGAAGTTTTTATAGCCCTTTGTATCTATAATCTAAAAGAAAATGTCTATAGCCTTCTAGGAAGGGAAAAAAAAACTAACCTTTTCTTACTGTTTACAAAACAAATTAAACACTGACGTCAAAATATTATTCATTCAGTAATTATTTTCAGTCTTTCTTATACCCTACATCAGGAATCTTAGCTCAGATAATTTCCCATCCATAGATTTAAGCCCTAAAAGAGTGGTTTCATATAAGAAAAGGAATATACTGGAGACAGTCAAGGTTTTTTTCCCCTCCCCCTCAGTTTCAAAAAATGAATACTACCCTAACAATCACTCTGAGTTTTGTCTAAAAACTTATGTTTTTATATTTTGATTAATCTACATGAATTGGTATTTTTGTCCCATCTTGGAAAATACTTTTACTGTTTTTATCTCTGGCATTTAAATAAACAAAAAACTATAGTTGAGCCTATAACAACATTGGAAGAAAACACACAATAGTATCATCTGTATTTAATAATTATTTATCTCATTAAGCATTATTTTCTTCCAAGAACAGTATGATGTCTTTCAAAGCTTTTCTGAACTCTAATAGTCCAATTTTATATCAATTTTCTCTGAGTAAATAAATTAAAGATGTCCATTGATACTCAGGAATTTAGAAGACTTAATGCTTGAAAAAAATTTTGCTGCTTTCTATCTGTTATTGGAAAGTCTCTCTTGCAGTCAGTTGACAAGCATTTAAGTGTTAACTTTTTTGATGAGGAAAGGGATTTCCAAGCTCTAGAGTCTTCTTTCAAATCAGGACCTGAAATCTATTCACTTCATGCTTGCAAGCATGCCACTGCTTGTGAGGTACATCTTCACATATCTACCCCTCCAAATTATGTTCAGAGAAAATGATGTTACCTCCTTGTTTGGTTAACTTGACCACATCCGTGCAGTCTTTATTTTAGAGACAGCTTTGTCGTTTTCACAGGAAATGAAAAAAATTTTTTGTTGAAATACAAGTGTCAGGCATTACTTTGTTCCCTCAAACAAATAAATTATAGTTCATAAGTATGTATAAAAGTTTCTATGCATTGCTGTTCTTGGCATTTGTTATTAAGTTTTGTTGAGAGTCATATTTGCTTAATATGAAAGACTTCTGAATTTTCTGCAATGCACGCGCCCTGTAATTGCTGATTTCACTGGAAATTCTCTTCTCATATAATCTCATATAACTCATATGTTGTTAAAATGGACTGTTATGGTGTCTGATAGTATTTCTATTAATTTTTAAATTTCCTTTGTAGGGAAGTTATACAGGTTTTCCTGTATAGATTTAACTTGTTATGAACCTAATATTCCAACTACTTGAGGAAAATTTTTCTTTTTTCTCTATTAAAATTTTTTATTACTGTTTATATTGTTGACACTATTGAAGATGATCCCATTTCCCCACCCTTTCCCTCCCTCCACTAACTTGCCTTTCCCCCTTCCAGCCTTCACCACATTGTTGTCTGTGTCCATGGACTTTGCATATATGCAGACATGTTCTTTGGCTAATTTCTTCCATTCCCCCCACCCTCTTCCCCTCTGTGAGATCTGTCCGTATGTTCCATGTGTCCACATTTCTGATTTCATTTTATTTATCACTTTATTTTGTTCATTAGATTTCACCCATGAGTGAAATCATCTGGTATTTGTCTTTCTCTGACTAGCTTATTTCACTTGGCATGATTTTCTCTGTGTCCATGCTGTTGCAAAGGGTAAGGGTCCCTTCTTTTTTAAAGCCATGTAGAATCCCATTGTATAAATGTATCACAGCTTTTTCATCCATTCATATACTGATGGGCACTTAGGCTGTTTCCATACCTTGGCTATTATAAATAATGCTGCTATGAGCGTAGGGGTGAATATATTCTTTCTGATTAGTTTTTCAGGATCCTTAGGATACGTTGCCAGGAGTGGGATTGCTAAATCAAAGACAGTTCTATTTGTAATTTTTTGAGGAAACTCCATGCTGTTTTCTACAGTGGCTACACCAGTCTTCATTGCCACACTAGGATCCCCTTTTTCCACATCCTAATCAGTACTTGTTTGTTTTATTGATGATGGCCATTCTGACAGGTGCGAGGTGATACCACACTGTGGTTATAATTTGCATTTCTCTGATGATTAGTGACATTGAGCATTTTTTCATATGTTTATTGGCCAAGTATGTGTCTTCTTTGGAGAAGTGTCTATTGGGTCCTTTGCTAATTTTAATTGGATTATTTGTCTTCCTGTTGTTAAGCTGTGTAAATTATTTCTGTATTTTGGTAATTAAACCCTTATCAGATGTATCATTGGTAAATGTGTTCTCCCATGCAGTGAGCTCTATTTTCACTTTGTTAATGGCTTCTTTAGCTTTGCAAAAGCTTTTTAGTTCAATGCAGTTCCATTTGTTTATCTTTATTTTATTTCCATTGCCCTAGGAGATGTATCAGCAAAGAAACTGCTATGAGAGATATGTGAGATTTTACTGCCTATATTTTCTTCTAGGATTTTTATGGTTTCGTGACTTACATTTAAGTCTTATCCATTTTAAATTTATCCTTGTATATGGTATAATTTAGTGGTCTAATTTCATTTTCCCACATGTACCTGTCCAATTTTCCCAACACCATTTATTCAAGAGACTATCTTTACTCCATTGTATGCTTTCGCCTCCCTTGTCAAATATTAATCAACCATAAAGATGTGGGTTTATTTCTTGACTCTTTGTTGTGTTCCATTGATCCAAATGCCTGTTCTTATGCTAGGCTATTTTAATTACAATGGCCTTGTAATATAGTTTGATATCAGATACTGTGATACCTCCAACTTTGTTCATTTTCTCAATATAGCTGAGGCTATACGGGGTCTTTTTTGAATCACATAAATTTTTGGAATATTTGTTCTACATCTATGAAATATGCCATTGATATTTTAATGAGAATTGTGTTGAGTCTATACATTGCTTTGGGTAGTATGGACACTGTAATGATGTTAATTCTTCCAGTCCATGAACACAGTATATGGTTCCACTTACTTGTATCTTCCTCAGTTTCTTTTTCCAATATACAAATACATAAAAGACCTGTACTCACAAAACGTGAGGAAAAGTTTTCAAAAACTTTATTTTTCAGAGAGATGATGAACATAGTCCATATAAAATCTGGGAAAGAAAGTTTTCAATCACCTGGTTTTCTAATTATACCATACATTAAACTGGGACCTATTTAAAGCAAGCCTAAGTAAAGAAATCAAAGGAAAGATATGAGTGAGTTATTTTCCATCTCTCTTTGCTAGTCGTGATTCTGGCTTATACGTGTGATTTGGGGAATTGCCTTTTTGGTGGAGTAATGAAAGGGGGACATATTTTGTGCTCAGTAAGAAAGTGCATGAGTTGCGATGGAGCTTAAACAATAATAACACTACAGGAAAAATATGTCTGTCATATCTTGTTATAATAATGACATTGTTTTTAGCTCTGAAATATGAGCTTCCATAAATGTACACGAGTAAATAATATCCAACTTTCAACCTACTAGAAAAGAGCTGTCTCAGTTTGGTCCCCAGCAGTCCGGAGGTCGCTATGTACGTGGGGACTGGTCTGCAGAGGCCAGCGATCCCAGCAGGAGGAATTGGAGATTGAACTGAACCGGAGACCCAGGCCTGGAACTCCGGGACCAGGCGCGCACCAGGCGAAGCCAGTCGGGGTCGGCTGGGGGTGGTGCCCGACCAGCGCCCAGGCCTGCGGCTTGCAAGCCCCGAATCCAGAGACAAAAGCAGGCAACAAATACAGGGGCACGGAGCTCATTCTGGGCGGGCCTGAGACACAACCCAGCAGCTGTGATTGGAGACCTGCGGTGCAGACTCCCTCCGTGGGAGAAAAACATCGAACCCCACTGAAGGGAGACAAAGACCTCACAAATTCTGACTTAGGGTGGGGATCAGACAGCCCAGAGTAGGTGCTGCGAATTCCTAGCAACTCGGCTGGAGGCAAGACAGCAGCTAAGAGTGCTGCCAAGGAAGAAAGCCGGGGAAGTCTGATATCTTACCAGCCTGTCGCAGCCCTGACCTGTCGCAGACGCTGTTGAAACCAGCCAACAGAAGTCTTTTTTTTCTTTTCTTTTTTTTCTTCTTTCTTTTGTTTTCTCTTTTTTTCTTTGATTGTTTTTCCCCAACCTTCTTCCTATCTGTCCTTCTATATTTTTTAACTCCTTCTACCTTCCCTTCATATGGTATTCCTAGTTTTCTCTTCTTTTTATCTCATATTTTTTATTATATTTTATTTTATGCTATTTGAGCATTATTTTTTCTTGATCTTTCTTTTTCCTTTTCTTTTGCTTTCTTTTCCTTCTTTCTCTCCCTTCCCCTCTCTTCTTTATCCACAGGTGAGACATTAAAACCTGGAATTGTGAAGAGAATAGAATGGGATCCAGACAAGAGTCAGCTCAAAAAACAGAGACAGTGACACAAAATTAACTTCGCTGCTTCAGAGAACTTGATAGATCAATTTAAGAATCAGAGGCTAGCAAGAAGAATCCCACAAACAATGGGAAGACAAAGAAACAATCCCCAAATGAAAGGAAAGAAGGAAGCCCCAGAAAGAATGATAAATGAAACAGAGGCAAGCCAACTATCAGATATTGAGTTCAAAGCATATGTTATCAGACAGATCAAGAAACTCGAGAAGCTTGATGAACTCACAGAAAACTACCAGAAACTACAGGGAAACTATAATGAAATCACTGAAAACTATGTCAACATGAAAAAGGAAATAGAAGTTATTCACAAGGGCCAAGAGGAAATGAAGAATACAATATCTGAACTGAAGAACACAATAGAAGGAATCAAAAGCAGGCTCGATGAGGCAGAGGATCGGATCAGCGAGCTGAAGGACAAGGTTGAAAAAAGCACCCAAAAAGAGCAAGAACAGGAAAAGAGACTCAGAAAGAATAAAGAAGTATTAAGGGAAATGCCAGACAACATGAAACGTAACAATATTCGTATAATAGGGATACCAGAAGGAGAGGAAGAGCAGCAAGGGATGGAAAACCTGTTCGAAAAAGTAATGATGGAAAACTTCCCTAATCTGATGAGAGAAAAAGCCACACAAATCCAGGAAATACAGAGAGTCCCATTCAAAAGGAACCCTAACAGGCCCACTTCAAGACACATCA